>JAWQFJ010034205.1:5000-32500 GCA_034096865.1 Theodoxus fluviatilis | reverse complement strand
ACCTGTCTAACTAACTGAACGACCCCTCCTTGCTGACTCTGATGCCTGAAACTGATAATAATATGTAACACTTGCTGATTCCGATCTGTTTCAGAGGCACGTCAACGAGCGATGTCGAGAGCACACCTCCTTGGTAAGTTGCAAGTTTATGTACGAATCTCTGAAACGGTTGCATAATTCCAAATGTTGCCAATTGCTTTAAACATTCAAAGAACAAATTCCCGCATTGGTTTTAATTGTCCTTGTCCAAGTGTATCATGCACTGCGATCACCAATCCGATACCACGCAACGAATGGCTATGTCGCAGTGTACTTCTTCGCTGAAAGAGGACTGTACACGTCTTGCAGTCTGTTCTCTTTCAACAAATGCTTCTTCTTTCATTCTCAGCCAACCACTCCAAGGCGAAGTTTGTTCCCTCGAGTGGCTTCCGGAATTGCCTGGACGTCCTTGAGAAGGTGAAGGTCGCGGCCCTGACTGGTGGTCCTGGGTCAGGGAAGACGACGACAGCTATGGCTGTGGTCAGGACGGCAATGGACAAAGGTCAACGCGTGCTGGTGGTAGGCAAGAAGGACCTCGGTCAACCAGACGACCGTCCAACGGAGTTGCTGGCCATTCTCGGAGAGACAGATGTTGCAGAGGAGACGCTGGTGGTGGTGGATGACATTTTCGGGGCTTTCCGTTTCCACGCCCTGGCCTTCCAGACCTGGCTAGAGGCCCTGGAGGAAGTCCTCAAGCTGCTGAAGTCAGACCGGACCGTGTCTTGGCGCTTCCTCTTCACCAGCAGATTCGACGCGCTGCAGGTGACCCTCTCTCGCCTGGGAAGGTTTTCCACACTTTTTTCCAAGGACAAGGTGATCAACCTTTCTCTGCCGGAAGGAATTCCAAAAGACGAGCGACGGGTGATCTTCCTGAAGCACGCAGAGCTGGCAGGCCAAAGCATTGACGATGCTGTGGTGGAGCAGATCGTGTCCTTGCCGCTGAATGCCGTGTGTGGGTTTCCCCACGCCTGCGAAGTCTTCTTCGACTTTCCCCACCTTCAAGCAGACCCGGTCAAGTTCTTCAAGGCCCCTCTTCAGGCCATCAAGAACGACCTGCAGGAAATCCTTCGCGACGCCCCAGCCAAGACCACGGCTCTGCTGCTGACGCTGGTTCAAGGTTCAATTGACGTCACAGCAAGGGAAGCAATCCAAGCCGGCGTTCGGCAGTTGGGCGAGGTAGCCCCGCTCTTGGCAAGTTGGCCAGAGACTCGGGACGTGGTGGAGGCCGCCAGGAACCTGACCCACACCTACCTGAGCGCGGACGGGGATAGGGTAAGTTTCCGCCACCAGACCTTCTACGACGTGTTCGCCTTCCTGGTGGGATCCGAGGACCCCCGAGTAGTCCTGTGGCACTGCTCCATGGCATTCATCTACGACCGCGTCCTGGCGCAGTGGGTGCTGCCCGAGCCCGAGGGTCTCTCAGGGGGCGACGAGGAGAACTTCTGCATCCGCTTGTCCTCCTCCTACCGGGACCTGCTGGCGGAGCGCTTCTGCAAAGAGCTGCTGGAAGGCAATCTGTTGTTCGTCTGCTCCCACCAAGCTCTGCAGGAGTCGTCATTCGTGGTCGCTATGTTGGAAAGGCTTCAGTCTCAGGGCAGCCTTGACCGCGTACTTCACCTTGATGACGTCATGGGGCACGGCTGTTTCTTGTGTTGTGCCGCATTCCGGCAAAGCCCCGAGCTTCTGCGTCAGTCGGTGCATCGTGCAGGCGCGCTCAGCTTCTCTGTCGACGAGATCCACGCCGCTGTATTGGCCTGCTGCATGGGGGACAACGTGGCGGTGCTGATGTCATTGCAGGAACTGTTTCCGTCGATCTCCCCTCTCGACGCATGCGTGAGTGAAAAAGACAAGGGACGCTACCCTCACAGGATTTTCAAAGGGTTGCTTCCTTTCGATGCCGTCGTACTCGATGACGCTGGGTTGCCTACAGGCGAAAGATCTACACGTACCACCTCCAAAACTGGTGGATCTGATGTGTCAGGGCTAGATTTAACTACAGACATAGGCGAAGCACCATCCAGCCCCGAGGAAGGGATCAAAGTTATATCGCGTGATGGAAAAGACTTGAAAGCAAGAACCGAACTGCTCAGGAAAAAGGAGATCGGGAAAACGTTGGCAAAGAAGACGTTCTACCTTCCTCTCTTTTTCCAAAGCAAGAGCAGGTTTTTGCCGGGTTACCTGACGCCCCTGCCTCTTGCGGTTCACTGCCGATCTACACATGTCCTCAAACACCTGCTCTCTTCGTCAGCCAAGTCGATGACTGACAGAGATCACCTCTGCCTCGTCGTTGCTCTGTCATGTCTGGACGATGACGACCTCATGATCCTTCTGGTCGACTGCTGGCCGGCACTGCCCCATACGTTGCAGCTTTCCGCATGGCCTGGCTGCCCGGAAACACCTTCCTTTGTTGAATCAGAGATCTCAAGTCAGACCGACACCATCTGGAGTCCTCTCCATGTGGCCAGCCTCTACGACGCTCCGGGGATCGTCAGATCGCTCTTGAAGCCGCCATTCACGGCGGACACCGAAGCCAAAAGCGACAGAACACGAGTGACGCCTCTGCATGTGGCAGCTGTTGCCAACCGCCCGTCCTGTGTAGACAAACTCCTGTCTGGAAAGGCGTTTGTGGATGCTCCGGATTCTAGTGGGACCACGCCACTCATGTGGGCAGTCATCAAGGACCACCAGGAAGTCGCCCTAATTCTCATCGAGTCGGGCGCCGACGTCAACGCCGTCACCAAGGACGGCGACACAGCGCTGATCTATGCGGCCAGGTTCGGCCACGCGTCCATGGTGCGACTGCTGCTGCCGAGGTCTGACGTCAACCACACGGGGGAGTTTGGCCACACCGCCCTGATTCGAGCCGCATTTCTGGGCCGTGAGGACGCCATCCGCGCGCTCCTCGCAGACGAGAGAGTGAATGCCTCGGCCAAAGCCACAGACGACAGCAACGCGCTCCACAAAGCGGCCATGATGGGACACGCGGGCTGCGTGAAGCTTCTGCAGTCCCGTCTGGACGTGAACGAAAGGGGACCTTACGGAGAGACGGCACTCATCCTGGCAGCCAGGCTCGGCCGCTTGGAGGTCGTCCATGAGTTGCTGGCGAACCCCCACACAGACCCTGACGTCATCAGCCACAGAGGTTGCACAGCCCTCGAGGAGGCCTCCTATCGAGGTCACCTCGACGTCATCAGGGCTCTTCTTCCGTTTTGTGACGTCAACGCCCCAGCGATGAGCACCCCTCTCATGGCAGCGTGTCACGTGGATGACAGTGACGTCGTAGCCTTGCTGTTGTCCTGCCCGAACGTTGATCCCGAGCTCGGTAACATCATCGGAAACACGGCACTCTGTCAGGCTGCCTGCGAGGGCCACGCGAAAGCTGCGAGGGCGCTGCTACCGCGCTGTGACGTCAACCATGCAGGAGCGTTCGGCCGCACGCCGCTGTTGTGTGCTGCCCACAACGGCCAGAAGGACGTTGTCCAGCTGCTGCTGTCTGACCCCAGAGTGGACGTCCATGCCAAGGACAGGTAGGCATCACTTGAAAAGCTGTGGTGGTCTGTTTTGAGTAGGGATTGCCTTGTGTCGAGTCAACAAGTACTGAATAATAATGACATGATTTTGCGACTTGTACTAATTTTTAATTTATTGAGTAGGTACCAACAACCCCTAAAGTAAAATATGCACAAAACAGAGGATTGGCATGCAAGTGCACATTGTGTATAACTGATGTGTGTGTGCGTGTAAGTGAGTGTATGTGTGTGCGTGCGTGCGTGCGTGAGTGTGTGTATGTGTGTGTGTATGTGTGAGTGTGAGTGTGAGTGTGCGTGTATGTGTGTGTGTGTGTGTGTGTGTGTGTACGACTTCAGACAAAGCATTCACAACGTGCTCATAGATAGTGTGACAGCATTTTACGTGATCAGTCATAAGAACTTCTGCGTGACAGTACTTGACACTTTCACACTCTGCAACTTTTTCCAGGTCGGGCTACACGGTTTTGTCAGCGGCCGTACTGAATGGTCACGTGGAGGTCGTCCGCCTTCTGCTTCCACTTGCTGACGTCAATGCCACGTCTACACCGTGGCAGGACCCTCCGTTGGTGACGGCGGCCACGCGAGCTTTGAATGACGTGTTACGCCTGCTTCTCAGTCACGTCAGAATGGACGTCAACAAGAAGAATCTTCGTGGAACAAACGCGTTAATGGCGGCAGCGTATTTCGGTCACTGCTCCACCGTCCAGATCCTCCTGTCCGACCAGCGCGTGGACGTCAACGCCGCCAACAGAGAGGGCGAGACGGCGCTGGAGATGGTCATCGAGAGAAACAGAGTGGACATCGTCAAGATGCTACTGAACGACGTCAGAGTGGACACCTCTGCCCTGCGTTGGTCAGGGAAAGCTCTCGTGGAGAAAGCAATGAAAGATGAACTCTCGGAGCTGGGCAGGGTCTTGCAGGCCGACTCCCGCTTCAGCCGTCCCTTCCAGGGACTTTCGGACGCTTCTGTCGATGACTTTTCTAGCCTCGTTCCCCAAGCCTCAAGCCAGATGCTGACGACCAATCCAGTGTTCACTCTTCCCAGACTCCAACCTGACAACATCGAAATGGCTGACATTGATCAGCTGTCTGACGTTCTTGCCAGTGGAATCGCGGCCATATTTAGTGGCTTGTTTGCTGCAGATGACAATTCCTCTCCTCCGAGAAGTGCAGCGCGGGGTTCTGATGCTGTGGAGGGACAGTGCACCGATGCCGGCAGCATGCATTCAGCGTGCGGTGAAACTCAGGTACCCGGGGTATCCACGGTCGTCAATGAATCAACAAGCCAGCAGTCCCCCATCACGTCGTCGACTTCCGAAGGAGCCGCTTGGCACGGTGGGGTCAGGTTGGACGTCATTGAGGAGACTGCGAATAGTCTGTCGACATTCCTGATGAACTTTATCGAGAAAGCTCGCGACAAGGAAAGTACAGAAGGCGAAAAGCAAGAACCTACGGTCTCTCCATGCAGAAACTCGGATGTCACAGAAACCCCCGACGGCCAGAAATCCTCTGCCTGTAACTTCGAGGCTGGTGCTGCCAGAATTGCCAGCAATTTCGCGGCAAAGGACTCGTTTGCTGAATACGCTAGTGACGAACCAGCCGAAACAGTCAGGTTTGCCCCACTCACTGCTGTTGAAAGCCTACAGTCGTTGTGGTCAGGAAAGACCGACGTCCCTCCACCCTGCATCGAGACGTGCAGTGGGGACCACGGAGCGCTTGCTGACGGCGTGACAAGCTCGACCAGTGCTCCTCCAGCTTTGGTGCAAGCTGTGCACACAACACCAGGCGAGCACTGCACAGTGGCTGGATACCCAACTCTGCAAGGGTCAGCGTCCGGCACGCAGGAAGATCCAGACAGATCCCCAGAGGCTGCACACCTTTCCAGGGGTGATTCAGAAGATGAGATCAAGTCTATCACCTCGAACTGTGACGTGGATGGGATTCTCCTGGACTAATGGAGGGGAAAAGATGAAGTGTTCTCCGGTTTATTTTTCAATTACTTTATCATATTTACGGAGGGTGCACTTGATTCCTTAAATGTCCACCTTCCAGTGGCCCTCAAAATAAAACATCATGATAAGATGAGAATATCTCTCTCTCTCTCTTCCTCTTTCGCTCTCACTCTCTCTCTTTCTCTATCTCTCTCTCTCTCTCTCACCTCTCTCTCTCCCTTGCTCGCTCTCTTTGTCTTTAAATTAAATTGCTCACACCGCCATGTGCTTTCGGAGTTAATTTCATCGATGTATGTGGTGATCTTGTGGTAAAGAAAACGGCAGACAGGATTCAGTTCGTATCGAGGGAACAATTATCATCTTCAGAGATCGTCATCGTCATCGTCTTTGTCGTCGTCGTCATCATCATCATCATCATCATCATCATCATCATCATCATCATCATCATCATCATCATCATCATCATCATCACGGTCATCAGCATCGTTATCGTCATCGTCATAGTCGTTATCGTTTCAATGTTACTGCTTAGCCAAATCCTGCGTAAGCACGACTCATTTTGCCGCCTGCTTGTTTACAAATCCTAATCTGTAGATTAGTTTATACTTTCAGCAAATAACTTAGAACTTGTCTAAGTTCTTTGCTTTCAGTGAAATCGCCACTTTTCATTTGCTAGTGTGGACGTTTGTAGCCAGCTGAACTACATATACGTTTCTTGCGCAAAGGTAGACTCATTCGTGCAGAGCAGTGGTTCCAGCAGGACGGGGCCACCCCACACACATCAAACCAAACGCTGACCTGGCTGCGACAACGCTTTCAAGAGCGACTGATCAGCAGAAGATGTGACCCTGAGTGGGCCCCGCACTCACCTGACCTTAACCCCCCAGATTTCTATCTGTGGGGTTATTTGAAAGACCACGTCTATGAGAACAACCCCCAGACAATCCCGGACTTGAAAGCTGCAATAACAACAAAGATCAGGGAGATTCCAGGGGCAGAGTGTGTTCGTGTGGTGAACAATTTTGCACGCCGCATTCAGTCTCCGTCAACGTGGTGGACATTTGGAGCATATCTTTGAACGTCGCTAACATGTGGACCACCCAACCGAAATGACTCAAACTTTCAAAACTTAATTGTTATTATCTTACGTTGATGTGTGTAAAAACGCAACTCAATCCATTCACATTTGTAGCAGTTGTGCATACTTTTACGGGTTGCATTCATTTTGGGTCACCCTGTACATGTAGTATCGTATTCTGATAATACCGATTGTCTTGTCAAATTGGACCAATTGTTGTTAATCAATTCATTTTCATGTAAGATTTCTGGTAAATAGAAAACATCACACACGTCGGTGGAGTACAGACAACTGTATTACAAAAAACAACAACCAATATACATGTCAAATCCAAAATCAAGTTGAATGCCACCATACAATTGTGGCATAAAAATCAAACAAGATTGTTCGAATAATTTTTACTGTACATGATTCAGCACAATAAAGCAGACTTGAGAAGAAAGAAAGTCTTTGTGATATACATGTATGTAGTTTGCTACCGCAGCTTTTACTGTATTTCTAAAGAATAATGTGAAGAGCGATAATGAGAATATTTTTCTCATTCCATTGAAGACTGAATTGCAGACAATTTATTACATGTAAATCAACAGCATGAACATCGCAGCGACAAACTTCACAGAACTGTAGTGCGTTCATACAATGAGCTGAAATATACAGAAGTCTTATTTGGACACTTATCAAGCAAGGCGTGCAGTCGTACATGGACAATTAATTGAGGATGCACAGTCGGCTGCCCCACATTGGACACCTCGCGTGCAGAAGGAGCCCAGATAACTTTTCCACTTCACTTTCAAAATTTGCTCTTGGTCGATACGACTCCTTTGCGTAACAGTTTTAAGGAAAGCAAAAATGTTCTGTGAATACACGAATGGCTACTACACAATCTACTAGTATTCGCGTGCAGCTTTGGAGCAATGTCTCGATGAAAGCCGCTCTTCTAGGGAACTTATAGCCTTAAAGCCGCTCTTCTAGGGAACTTATAGCCTTAAAACCGCTCTTCTAGGGAACTTATAGCCTTAAAGCCGCTCTTCTAGGGAACTTATAGCCTTAAAGCCGCTCTTCTAGGGAACTTATAGCCTTAAAGCCGCTCTTCTAGGGAACTTATAGCCTTAAAGCCGCTCTTCTAGGGAGCATATCTTCGATACAATGTACACTACGAACATTCATTGCTGAGCGGTGTTGTGACAGGAAACAAACAAATTTCCCCATGTGCTGCGGCTGCTGCCTGCTCATCGACAACCGGAAGCTGCTGTCGAACCAGAGAGTCCCGAGGAAGCCGCGTTCCCTCTTCGTAGAACCGCTACGAAGCCCACTTGGAGCGACTGTTGAGCAGCGTATCTACGGCGCTCTGCATGATGGCCTCGCGGTCCCGGACGGCGCAGTAGCACGACTTGGGCACCAGACCCGTCTGCTGCAGGAACACTGTCAGGGAACTGGGGCTGCATCCGGGGACGTAGCGACTGTCCTTCAGCATCGTCTCCATGGATACCACACGCCCGTTGGAATGCTGCCTCATGTGGGTGCTGCTCGTTCTCGAATGTTCACCTGTGACCTCGAACTGCCGAGGGGAATGGCGACTGCCCGGAACCACGTAACCCCTGGGCGATTCTTTTTTTACCTGAGGAGATCTTTCCATGATGCGGTCGCCCCCCTTGTGGATACGAACGAAAGAATGTATTCATTATATGTGTGACGCCTTTTCAGGAATGGGATGGCTCTCTGACGTGCGCAGGCCGAAGTGAGAACATTTACGTTACACATTGCACTTTTAATTTCATTTGCATACGAGTTTGCTCGTCAAAAATCATGCAGAAGTCCGTGATCAGATCCCATTTACATCACCATTCCTTGTAAATATATTTTACATATGAGATTCTGCTGATTGAATAAGCATTACTAGAAAGGTCAACTGGATGATTTTACGTCATAAACCAAGAAGTCGACGAGATGATTATTAAAAACTTTTTCTGTGTAAAAATCTGGTGATGAGACGACTCTAACAAATAACATACAGAAAATATTGTAGTTGCTCAAGATCTTTTATTTCTAAACAAGCGTGTGCAAACCAGCGGCACCTTTTAAAAAACAAAACGAATGGTACAAAATATTTCGTTTTAAATCTGAAATCTGAGTCTCAGATATAGACTTGATAACACTTTCAAACCATTTTGCTGGGTATCTGTTTGGATCTAAGCAAACAGGGGTACAGTTAAAAATGTGATTGAAGCCATTGTTTAAGAATTGCCGAAAATGCTGAGTCTTAACTTATGCATCATTTACCAGCCGCCTTTTCCCCCCAGGACTCCAAGCAAATCACCTTGGAAGAGCTTTTGTTCTCGTCTTCAGGAGTTGTGTCAGACTTCACTTGCCGTCCACTTCCTGATGAAGAGGCTTTGGAGAGGAACAGATTTACCCCAGCTTTGATAGATATGATCCCCCATGCTTACGAAAGTGCTTGTCGTGTTGTCGTGATTAAAAATATGCGTATCATAGTAGTATATATATGAATGTATATAGAAGGTTGTAAACTTTGGTTAAATTTCCCTAATTTATTCTGATTTACAGTGAGACTTATTCTCAGTGGATTTTGGTCAAGTCCCAAGTTGATATCAATACTGCACAGTTTATGGGTTGTTCTATGGGCGTGAGTACGTATTGCTCTTTGCCTCGTTCTTTGGCAGTCGCACTTGGTGCGTCAAAATACTATTTTTATTCCCCTCAAAATAATTGTGTATAATATTCATCTCAGTTTACGAAATGGTTTCGCCTGAGGCTAAGATAAAGAACCGGTTGAGATTTGTCTTGCTCCAGCAACATTGCTGTCGTTAATTAAGGTAGTTTCAGGTTCTCCAGTGAACCTCATACCAACTGGGGTAGTTAGAGAAATGTATTCTAATCGAATAATGATTTGCTTGTTGATTTTGTGATTTTCATTCTGTATCATTGAATATTGAACGAAAAAATGAAGTTTCGTCAAAAACTGAATAATTTGATGAACCGTACATATTTCTAGAAGTGCGTACTGTTATCAAGTCAGTTAATATTATTTTTTCATTAATGAATCCGCTTGTTAAAGATGAAGTGTTTTCAAAGGAGACTATCGAGTATCTCGAACTGAACCCACTGTTGAAAATGGGACCTAAATTAGGAGCCTGTTCACATGTTTCCTTTTATTATTAATAAAATCACTGCAACCGAAGCTTTCACCGAACAGAAACCACCACAAGCAATGGGGAGTGTTTTGCTACAAGACATTACTGGAACTAACCTCACATTTCAGCTGAGATACGCAGTTGTTTAGCCATTCCACGCTTGTTGCGTGCCTTAGCTTTTCAAAAGCAGAAAGAATAAATTATGAAAATCTTGCAAACACATATGGTGACGGTTTCTCAGTTACTTTGGAAAACTATCTCATAATCATCTACGTGTTTTTGCTGAAAAGTTCTCTCCTCTTTCTGAACTACGTTGATGTACTACAGTCACATACCTATATTCATGTCTTGAAAACAGTGAATGCGTGTGTCGTGTTTTGTCTGAATCAAAATACAATACATCTCTCTATTGAACGGTCTTCTACTAGTCAATAAATCTGACTGCCAAAATTGCTTTTGGGGGAATAAAGTTAGTGACCTTGGAGATTTTGGACCTCTGGCGCACGCACGAGTAACGCACTCGGGTAAATCCATGCAGGAAGTGTGGTTTCAGAGTTGAGGTGCACCGGTGAAGTGGCCGGTAAACATGAGCTGCTCCGTCGCACGAGAGGAGAGCCACTCAGAGAGGAGAGCCAGTCAGAGAGGAGAGCCAGTCAGAGAGGAGAGCCAGTCAGAGAGGAGAGCCAGTCAGAGAGGAGAGCCAGTCAGAGAGGAGAGCCAGTCAGAGAGGAGAGCCAGTGAGAGAGGAGAGCCAGTCAGAGAGGAGAGCCAGTCAGAGAGGAGAGCCAGTCAGAGAGGAGAGCCAGTCAGAGAGGAGAGCCAGTCAGAGAGGAGAGCCAGTGAGAGAGGAGAGCCAGTGAGAGAGGAGAGCCATCAGAGAGGAGAGCCAGTCAGAGAGGAGAGCCAGTCAGAGAGGAGAGCCAGTCAGAGAGGAGAGCCAGTCAGAGAGGAGAGCCAGTCAGAGAGGAGAGCCAGTCAGAGAGGAGAGCCAGTCAGAGAGGAGAGCCAGTCAGAGAGGAGAGCCAGTGAGAGAGGAGAGCCAGTCAGAGAGGAGAGCCAGTCAGAGAGGAGAGCCAGTCAGAGAGGAGAGCCAGTCAGAGAGGAGAGCCAGTGAGAGAGGAGAGCCAGTCAGAGAGGAGAGCCAGTCAGAGAGGAGAGCCAGTCAGAGAGGAGAGCCAGTCAGAGAGGAGAGCCAGTCAGAGAGGAGAGCCAGTCAGAGAGGAGAGCCAGTCAGAGAGGAGAGCCAGTCAGAGAGGAGAGCCAGTCAGAGAGGAGAGCCAGTCAGAGAGGAGAGCCAGTCAGAGAGGAGAGCCAGTCAGAGAGGAGAGCCAGTCAGAAAAGTGGACGACCCGAGGGGGGGTTCCCAGGACCATGCACATGCAATCGATTGCAATCCGAAAGGCATTTCCGGTCTCCTATTTTAAAATAAAGAGATCACTGTAACCATAGGTAACGTCCTTTCAGTCAGTCAGTTCTAGTAATAAATCAGTTTCCAAAAGCAGACGTTGCTTTTCGTTCCAGTTTTGCTACGGACACTTACAGCGGTCACTTAAAAGTAACAGCGGAAACGCCCTTTTGAATGCCTTGGGTTGTTTTGGATTGCATATCCACAGTCTGGTGAGCCCGCCTCTGGCGGTACATGTATGTGGTAATGCGTACTCAGCCTTTCGCCTGTCTGCTTGCTGAGTGCAAAAATACCTGCATGTGTGTGTGTCGGTACGCAGTTTGCTTGCGCTTTGGAGCAACTCTGAGGTGGACGGTACTTACGTATCTTTTGGCCGAGCAGCAAGCATTTTTTCGACATGCTTTTGATCTAGGCATTTATGCACATAAGTCGGTGCTTTGTCAAATGTATGCATTCTTTAGTGTCTGCATGTATCTTTCTGTTAATTGTCTAATTTGCTCAGGGCTATTCCACGATATTGCGTGAACATGTACAAATGTAACTCTCAATTGTAAGTTACATTTGTTGATGCTCTCACATTCATCGCGTATCGTTTTGTTTCAACGTGCATAGCGTGAATGTGAATGTATGGAATAGCCAGAATGCACGTGCATGTGTGTTAACAGGTTTTGTGTGCTCACGATCACCCGGAAATGTATGCGTTCACATTTCCTCTACGTTCACATTACGTTTGGTCTAAATCGAAACAAGAAGGGCAAAGCCCATACGACTCACATGCTTGACCTTGACCTTTATATGACCTTGACCTTCAGGTGACCTTCAAGGTCAAGGTCAAACAACTAAACCTACCAATGACATCATACACAAGAAATGCTTTACACATTTTTCCTACCAAAATACATGTGACCTTGACCCAAGGTCAAGGTCATCCAAGGTCATGCAACACAAAGCTGTTAATTCAAGACATAGGAAGCACAATGGTGCTTATTGGCACTTTCTACCATGAGATATAGTCACTTTTAGTGGTTCACTACCCCATTTGGTCACATTTCATAAGGGTCAAAGGACCTTGACCTTGATGATATGTGACCAAATGTGTCTCATGATGAAAGTATAACATGTGCCCCACATAATTATTAAGTTTGAAACAGTTTATCTTCCATAGTTCAGGGTCAAGGTCACTTCAACAATATGTATACAATCCAACTTTGAAGAGCTCCTGTGACCTTGACCTTGAAGCAAGGTCAACCAAACTGGTATCAAAAGATAGGGCTTGCTTTGACCGATATACCACTTGTAGCTAAGGTCGCCATTCTCAATAACGTGGGAGAAAATTGGGAAAATGTGAAAAATGACTGTTTTTGAGACCACATTTATGGCTCCTGTGACCTTGACCTTGAAGCAAGGTCAAGTCACTATGTATGTTTTTTTGAGGCCTTGTCATCATACACCATCATGCCACATTTGTTTTTGATAGACTTAATAGTCTCCGAGAAAAAAATCCAACGTTTAAGTTTTTTACGGACGCCCGGGACGGACGCCCGGACGCCCGGACGGACGCCCGGCACGCCCGGACGGCCGGACGGACGGACGCCCGGACGGACGGACGCCCGGACGGACGGACGACACGGCTCAGTACATAGACTCACTTTTGCTTCGCATGTGAGTCAAAAAAGTGCTCTGGTGCTACTGTGTGGATTCATTCATGCATGCATGCTAGCACGCCTTTGTTTCCATGCATCTAGCGTTAACGAAAAGTGTGTCCACATCTCGTCTGATTGTGTTTCTCCGCTCTTTTCCCAGCGTGCCGCATGCCGCAGTGTGCAGTCCAGCGTGCACGCGAAGAACCGCACTGACCGTTGTGACGGGAAGTGGTCGGGAGTTGCTCCTCTTTGTGTGAGCAAATGGATGTGAGGGCGCGGCAGTCGGGGCAGAAAGAGAAGCCTCCCCTTGCCAGCGTTTTCTCCACCTTCAACTGAGTTCTCGCGATGACCGCGTTTGATTTCGTCCATGTGAGTCTTGGGGCTCGCTCTGTCGACAGGTCAGAGTGACAAATAAAGTTAAGGATCCTCACACGTGGACACATTTTTGGCAACTATGCCGTTTTCCATGTGAAAAATCGCGCTTGATAGTCCGCAAAGAAATGTTTACGGTGCGCCCAAACGTCGCACATTTCTGGTCTGGCAACTATGCCGTGCTCACAAGTCCCAAGAACAGCGTTCTGTCGATTTGCCGCCCAATAGGAACGCGTTATATTTTTTCATGCCCTTCAGGCACTTCCTCGAATTGCCAATCAGATGGGTTCCTGCATATGACGGAGCGGTACAGTTGTGCCAAGCCAACTGCTCTCATGGCGGCCTAGCCTTAATTGATTTGACACTTCTGTGACCTGCTACTTCCTCTGTCACTTGTAGGATGACCTGACGCCTAAATAGGAAGTTCGTGTACAGTTCTACATCACTTTCTCTTTCTAATGTGTGCAGTTTATTGCGAAAACCCTTTGCCGTCGCAGGGTGAGCAACTGACTCATCGAATTTAAAACAAGAAGGGCAAAGCCCATACGACTGACATGCTTGACCTTGACCTTTACATGACCTTGACCTTCACGTGACCTTCAAGGTCAAGGTCAAACAGCTAAACCTAGCAATGACATCATACACTAAGAAATGCTTTACACATTTTTCCTACCAAAATACATGTCGCCTTGACCCAAGGTCAAGGTCATCCAAGGTCATGCAACACAAAGAGCTCTGTTAATTCAAGACATAGGAAGCACAATGGTGATTATTGGCACTGTCTACCATGAGATATGGTTACTTTTAGTGGTTCACTACCCACTTTTGGTCACATTTCATAAGGGTCAAAGTGACCTTGACCTTGATGATATGTGACCAAATGTGTCTCATGATGAAAGTATAACGTGTGTCCCACATAATTATTAAGTTTAAAACAGTTATCTTTCATTGTTCAGGGTCAAGGTCACTTCAAAATATGTATACTATCCAACTTTGAAGAGCTCCTGTGACCTTGAAGCAAGGTCAACCAAACTGGTATCAAAAGATAGGACTTACTTTGCCCTATATACCATATATAGGTGAGGTATCCAATCTCAAAACTTCAAAAAAATAGAGTAAATGTGAAAAATGGCTGTTTTTATGCAACATTTATGGCCCCTGCGACCTTGACCTTGAAGCAAGGTCAAGTCACTATTAATGTTTTTTGACGCCTTGTCATCATAAACCATCATGCCGAATTGGGTGTTGATAGACTTAATAGTCTCCGAGAAAAATCCAACGTTAATGTTTTCAAGGACGCCCGGACGCCCGGACGCCCGGACGGACAAAACGGGTGAGTACATAGACTCACTTTTGCCTCGCATGTGAGTCACAAGAAGGGCAAAGCCCACACAATTCACATGCTTGACCTTGACCTTTACATGACCTTGACCTTTACACGACGTTGACATTCAGGTGACCTTCAAGGTCAAGGTCAAACAACTAAACCTAGCAATGACAACATACATTAAGAACTGCTTCACACATTTTTCCTACCAAAATACGTGTGACCTTGACCCAAGGTCAAGTTCATCCAAGGTCATGCAATACAAAGCTGTTAATTCAAGACATAGGAAGCAGAATGGTGCTTATTGGCACTTTCTACCATGAGATATGGTCACTTTTAGTGGTTCACTACCCCATTTTGGTCACATTTCATAAGGGTTAAAGTGACCTTGACCTTGATGATATGTGACCAAATGTGTCTCATGATGAAAGTATAACATGTGTACTACAATGTTATGAAGTTTGGAAGAGTTATCTTCCATAGTTCAGGGTCAAGGTCACTTCAAAATATGTATACAATCCAACTTTAAAGAGCTCCTGTGACCTTGACCTTGAAGCAAGGTCAAGTCACTGTGTATGTTTTGTGAGGCCTTGTCATCCTACACCATCATGCCAAAGTGGGTGTTGATAGACTTAATAGTCTCCGAGAAAAATCCAACGTTAAAGTTTTTTTACGGATGACAGGACGCCCGGACGCCCGGACAAACGGTGACCTTGACCTTGATGATATGTGACCAAATGTGTCTCATGATGAAAGTATAACATGTGTACTACAATGTTATGAAGTTTGGAAGAGTTATCTTCCATAGTTCAGGGTCAAGGTCACTTCAAAATATGTATACAATCCAAATTTAAAGAGCTCCTGTGACCTTGACCTTGAAGCAAGGTCAAGTCACTATGTATTTTTTGTGAGGCCTTGTCATCCTACACCATCATGCCAAATTGGGTGTTGATAGACTTAATAGTCTCCGAGAAAAATCCAACGTTAAAGTTTTTTAAGGATTACAGGACGCCCAGACGCCCGGACGCCCGGACGCCCGGACGCCCGGACGCCCGGACGGACGACACGGGTGACCTAGTATGAAAGTATAACATGTGTACTACAATGTTATGAAGTTTGGAAGATTAATCTTACATAGTTCAGGGTCAAGGTCACTTCAAAAAATATGTATACAATCCAACTTTAAAGAGCTCCTGTGACCTTGACCTTGAAGCAAGGTCAATCAAACTGGTATCAAAAGATAGGGATTACTTTGCCCTATAAACCATATATAGGTCAGGTATCCAATCTCAAAAACTTCAGTCAAAAATTGGGAAAATTTGAAAAATGGCTGTTTTTTAGACGGCCCCTGCGACCTTGACCTTGAAGCAAGGTCAAGTCACTATGTATGTTTTTGTACGCCTTGTCATCATACACCATCATGCCAAATTGGGTGTTGATAGACTTAATAGTGTCGGAGAAAAATCCAACGTTAAAGTTTGTACGGACGCCCGGACGCCCGAACGCCCGGCCGGACGAAACGGGTGAGGACATAGACTCACTTTTGCTTCGCATTTGAGTCAAAAATTTTAAACACCGCCCATGTTGAATACTGGGGAGAGCGATTTCACACCATAGGGTATTTTTTATTTTGTTTGTGGGGAACTGCTTTGTTGGGGAGTGGTAAGTCGAAAGGGATACCACGATCACTGAGCATGATGTTGCAGGGAAAGTTGAAGAGACATCCATCAACAAAACTCCTTTCTGTGACGTCACGCGGCCTAGTGGTATCGTTGTCGACGACCACGAAGGTGTTCGGGTTCATTTTCCTGCCGATGCCCTCGTTTGGATTTTTTTTAACACCCCTACCCACCCACGCACCCCATTTTTCTTTAGCTATTTTTACCGAATACAAAGACGTTTTCTGTCTTTTCAGCAAAACCGCGGGTGAGGTGGAGGGTGGGGGTGGGAGAAAGAAAGAAAGAGAGAGAGAGAGAGAGAGAGAGAGAGAGAGAGAGAGAGAGAGAGCCTCTCTCCTCCTCCTTTGCCCCTTAACCCCCTCTTCTCCGTATTTCCTCTAGTTGGCCGAAGCCTACACCAAACTTTGAAGCATAATGGAACTATCAGTACTGATATCTTTAGAGGATCCACTTGTGTTCATCGATAGAAAATAGGAGAACCATGCATGAATTTCGGATTTCTAAAATATGTCGTGTGAGTGCCTTACTTTTCAGACGGGGGCTTGGCGGGAGTTTTTTCCTTGAAGAGTCTGCGCATGCGCTCTACCTCATCTTCCCTCATCTGAAGCGAGGCTCTGGCGGCGCGATGCAGCGCCCTCTCTTGGCTGAGGTCGCGTCTCAGCTCCTGCAGGAGGCGCTCCTGGACAGAAAGATCACATTACGTCTCATGCACAGTCCAGACTAAGATACATGGTGTAGAAATAACAAGAAGGGCAAAGCCCATACGACTCACATGATTGACCTTGACCTTTACATCACCTTGACCTTCAGGTGACCTTCAAGGTCAATGCCAATCAACTACACCTAGCAATGACATCATACACTAAACTAAGAAATGCTTTACACATTTTTCCTACCAAAATACATGTGGCCTTGACCCAAGGTCAAGGTCATTCAAGGTCATGCAACACAAAGCTGTTAATTCAAGACATAGGAAGCACAATGGTGATTATTGGCACTTTCTACCATGAGATATGGTCACTTTTAGTGGTTCAACACTCCATTTTGGTCACATTTCATAAGGGTCAAAGTGACCTTGACCTTGATGATATATGACCAAATGTGTCTCATGATGAAAGTATAACATGTGCCCCACATAATTATTAAGTTTGACACAGTTATCTTCTATAGTTCAGGGTCAAGGTCACTTCAAAATATGTATACAATCCAACTTTGAAGAGCTCCTGTGACCTTGACCTTGAAACAAGGTCAATTAAACTGGTATCAAAAGATAGGAATTACTTTGCCCTATATACCATATATAGGTGAGGTATCCAATCTCAAAAACTTTAGAGAAAATTGAGAAAATGTGAAAAATTGCTGTTTTTTATGCAACATTTACGGCCCCTGCGACCTTGACCTTGAAACAAGGTCAAGTCACTATGTTTGCTTTTTGAGGCCTTGTCATCATACACCATAATGCCAAATTGGGTGTTGATAGACTTAATAGTCTCTGAGAAAAATCCAACGTTAAAGTTTCAAACGGACGCCCGGACGCACGGACGCCCGGACGGACGAAACGGGTGAGTATATAGACTCACTTTTGCTTCGCATGTGAGTCAAAAAGACGGAAAGATGGCGCCAGCATCGAGTGATCACAACAAGCGGAGGAATACACTCACGAGTGATATAGCATCAGCATGGTGAGACTCATGTTGAATGTGGTATGTAGTTATGGAGATAAGGCTATCACGTGACCAACCTGTTGCTGAGACTATATGCACTATAGTCTCAGCCACGCTGAATGAATAGAGAGGAGTTGAAAGGGAAGGAGGAGGAGAAAGGTTTAGTGTAAGGTTGGAGACACGGTACTCTGGCCAATGACGCAGCACTCAAGAACATAGATTGAAAAAGAAGTTAAAGAAGGAAACAGAGCAGTCCAAGGGAGGGAGGGAGGGAAGGTGGGAGAGAGGAAGGGAGAGAGAGAGAGAGAGAGAGAGAGAGAGAGAGAGAGAGAGAGGGAGAGAGAGAAGAAAAGAAGAAAGAAAGAAGAAGAAGAAAGAAGAAGAAAGAAAGAGAAGAAAGAAGAAAGAGAAGAAAGCAGACGACAGACGACAGACAGACAGACAGACAGACAGAGAGAGAAAGAGAGAGAGAGAGAGGGAGAGAGAGAAAGAAAGAAAGAGAGGAAAGACTGACAGACAAACAGACAGACGGACGGACGGACGGACGGACGGACTAGCAGGAAGCAGGCTCACGCACAGACGGAAGTGCAGAGTGAAGCTGACTGACTGCTTGACTAAGAGAGACGTGTACCTGGGCATAGTTCTTCCTTCTTTTCTCTGGACGGACGGTGGAGTGCAAGCCCGAGTCAGACACGGACGGTTCACTGACGCTTGCTTGACCTGCAGACTGCAAGGACGCGGACTTTTTTGGGTCGGGTCCTCTGCCTACTTTGGCCACCAGCCTGGACAGAGTGGAAATCAGCTCGTGCAGCATGAGGCTCTCAGCAGAGCATCGCGCTCTGGGGCGCTCTGACAGCAACGTTTTCCCGCCAAACCGCAGACTGGACTTCACCTCAGGTACGGTGGCCCACTGGCGCTGACTCCTGCTGCTGTCACTCAGCAGAGGAACGGAACTGGAACAGAAACAAGATGTGGAGCTGTAATAGACAGCAAGGTGTGGAGCTGTAATAGACAGCAAGATGTGGAGCTGTAATAGACAGCAAGATATGGAGGTGGAACAGACAGCAAGATATGGAGGTGGAACAGACAGCAAGAGATGCAGCTGGAACAGACAACAATACATGCAGCTGGAACAGACAGCAAGACATGCAGCTGGAATAGACAGCAAGATATGGAGGTGGAACAGACAACAAGATATGGAGGTGGAACAGACAGCAAGATATGGAAGTGGAACAGACAGCAAGATATGGAGGTGGAACAGACAGCAAGACATGCAGCTGGAACAGACAGCAAGACATGGAGCTGGAACAGACAGCAAGACATGGAGCTGGGACAGACAGCAAGACATGGAACTGGGACAGACAGCAAGACATGCCGCTGGGACAGACAGCAAGATATGGAGGTGGAACAGACAGCAAAAAATGGAGGTAGAACAGACAGCAATATGTGGAGCTGGAACAGACAACAAGATATGGAGGTGGAACAGACAGCAAGAGATGCAGCTGGAACAGTCAGCGAGATATGCAGCTGGAACAGACAGCAAGATATGGAGCTGAAACCGACAACAAGATATGGAGCTGAAACCGACAACAAGTTATGGAGCTGGAACAGACAACAAGATATGGAGCTGGAACAGACAACAAGATATGGAGGTGGAACAGACAACAAGATATGGAGCTGGAACAGACAACAAGATATGGAGGTGGAACAGACAACAAGATATGGAGCTGAAACAGACAACAAGATATGGAACTAGAACAGACAACAAGATATGGAGCTGAAACAGACAACAAGATATGGAGCTGGAACAGACAACAAGATATGGAGGTGAAATAAACAACAAGATATGGAGGTGGAACAGACAACAAGATATGGAGCTGAAGCAGACAACAAAATATGGAGCTGAAACAGACAACAAGATATGGAGCTGGAACAGACAACAAGATATGGAGGTGAAACAGACAACAAGATATGGAGCTGGAACAGACAACAAGATATGGAGCTGAAACAGACAACAAGATATGGAGCTGGAACAGACAACAAGATATGGAGCTGGAACAGACAACAAGATATGGAGGTGAAACAGACAACAAGATATGGAGCTGGAACAGACAACAAGATATGGAGATGGAATAGACAGCGAGATGTGGAGCTGGGACAGACAGCAAGACATGGAGCTGGGACAGACAGCAAGATATGGAGGTGGAACAGACAGCAAAAAATGGAGGTAGAACAGACAGCAATATGTGGAGCTGGAACAGACAACAAGATATGGAGGTGGAACAGACAAATAGGAAATGGAAGAGGACAGCAAGGAGCCGAGTGAAAGTTGACGCAGACCATTCATTTTGCTTCATGTTTGAATTGTCGGCTTTCCATACCCGCATATGCATGCTACTCCTACATCGCAGCCGTGCATAATGACAACCACAGCAGGAGGAATCTGTAAAGGAACCCCACGGTAATACCGACGATGCTGCTGTTCGTGTTGATGGTTTTCGAAGCTTGTGTTGCTGGCGGTTTCCTTCATCATCTTCATTATCATCATCATCATCATAATATCGTCATCATCATAATCTTCAGCAGCCGCAGCAGCGACGGTATCAGGGCGAAGACGGCAGCAGTTAGGCAGTTGCGAGGGTGATACTTGTGATCATAATGTCCAATATGATAATCACGCACGTGATAATGACGATGATGACGACTACGATGCTGCTGCTGCTGCTGCTGCTGCTGAGTGATTGCCACATTACATGGGCTTTCTTTAGTGTTGACAGACACGCCATTCAACATTGGGGACAAGACAGACACACTGCAACAATGAAACGATTCTGTCAGAATCTGTAACTATTGTAATCATCCTTGAATAATTTATAATGATATTCTAATTGAAGCAATACGGCTCAGTTTGGAAGACAGCAAGAAACAAAAACAATAACAACAACAAACGAACGTCGCTACCTGTCCGAGGGAACTGTCATTTCAGTGGAAGTATTCGAGCATATTCTGGCAAAATTCAGTCGACTGCGAAGGTGCTTGAGTTCCAGTTCTTGCATTTGGTATCTGCAACGAGTCACCACAAGATGAGACCATCAAAGGAATGCCGTGTATGGAGCAAATCATTTGATGAGAACGAGGCAAAGCGACAGAAAAACATGTGCATGAAAGACTCGTATATTGTTATTGTCCAATATATGCACACATAGTTCGCGAATGCACGCAGGGAAATTACTATTTTTACATCGATGCATTCGAGCACCAATAGACAAGCTAACGTTCACAAGCGCATGTACATGTATCGACACGTAAAGCCTACACTCATACATACACGTGCGCTCATTAGTGCGTGCCCAAAGACCTGAATTAACAAATAACAAGAAGGGCAAAGCCCATACGACTCACATGCTTAACCTTGACCTTTACATTACCTTGACCTTCACGTGACCTTCAAGGTCAAGCAACTAAACCTAGCAATGACATCATACACTAAGAACTGCTTTACACATTTTTCCTACCAAAATACCCAAGGTGAAGGTCATCCAAGGTCATGCAACACAAAGCTGTTCATTCAAGACATAAGAAGCAGAATGGTGCTTATTGGCACTTTCTACCATGAGATATGGTCACTTTTAGTGGTTCACTACCCCATTTTGGTCACATTTCATAAGGGTCAAAGTGACCTTGGCCTTGATGATATGTAAACAAATGTGTCTCATGATGAAAGTATAACATGTTCCCCACATAATTATTAAGTTTGAAACAGTTATCTTTTATAGTTCAGGGTCAAGGTCACTTCAAAATATGTATACAATCCAACTTTAAAGAGCTCCTGTGACCTTGACCTTGAAGCAAGGTCAACCAAACTGGTATCAAAAGATAGGGATTACTTTGCCCTATATACCATACATAGGTCAGGTATCCAATCTCAAAAACGTCAGAGAAAATTGGGAAAATGTGAAAAATGGCTGATTTTTAACATTTACGGCCCCTGCGACCTTGACCTTGAAGCAAGGTCAAGTCACTGTGTATGTTTTTGTACGCCTTGTCATCATACACCATCATGCCAAATTGGGTGTTGATAGACTTAATAGTCTCCGAGAAAAATCCAACGTTAAAGTTTTTTACGGACGGCAGGACGCCCGGATGACCGGACGCCCAGACGCCCGGACGCCCAGACGGACGACACGGGTGACCTAGTATGAAAGTATAACATGTGTACTACAATGTTATGAAGTTTGGAAGAGTTATCTTTCATAGTTCGGGGTCAAGGTCACTTCAAAATATGTATACAATCCAACTTTAAAGAGCTCCTGTGACCTTGACCTTGAAGCAAGGTCAAGTCACTATGTATTTTTTGTACGCCTTGTCATCCTACACCATCATGCCAAATTGGGTGTTGATAGACTTAATAGTCTCCGAGAAAAATCCAACGTTAAAGTTTTTTACGGACGACAGGACACCCGGCCGCCGGGCCCGGACGGCCGCCTGGACGGCCGCTCGGACGCCCAGACGGACGACACTGGTGACCTAGTATGAAAGTATAACATGTGTACTACAATGTTATGAAGTTTGGAAGAGTTATCTTCCATAGTTCAGGGTCAAGGTCACTTCAAAATATGTATACAATTCAACTTTAAAGACCTCCTGTGACCTTGACCTTGAAGCAAGGTCAATCAAACTGGTATCAAAAGATAGGGATTACTTTGCCCTATATACCATATATAGGTCAGGTATCCAATCTCAAAAACGTCAGAAAAAATTGGGAAAATGTGAAAAATGGCTGTTTATTAGACAACAATTATGGCCCCTGCGACCTTGACCTTGAAGCAAAGTCAAGTCACCATGTATGTTTCTGTATGCCTTGTCATCCTACATCATCATGCCAAATTGGGTGTTGATAGACTTAATAGTCTCCAAGAAAAATTCAACGTTAAAGTTTTTTAGAGATGCCCGGACGCACGGACGCACGGACGCCCGGACGGACGAAAAGGGTGAATACATAGACTCACTTTTGCTTCGCATGTGAGTCAAAAACTGAAACAAGAAGGGAAAAGCCCATACGACTCACATGCTTGACCTTGACCTTTACATCACCTTGACCTTCAGGTGACCCTTAAGGTCAAGGTCAAACAACTACACCTAGCAGTGACATACACTAAGAAATGCTGTACACATTTTCCCTACCAAAATACATGTGGCCTTGACCCAAGGTCAAGGTCATCCAAGGTCATGCAATCCAAAGCTGTTAAAGACATAGGAAGCACAATGGTGCTTATTGGTACTTTCTACCACGAGATATGATCACTTTTAGTGGTTCACTATCCCATTTTGGACCCATTTCATAAGGGTCAAAGTGACCTTGACCTTGATGATATGTGACCAAATGTGTCTCATGATGAAAGTATAACATGTTCCCCACATAATTATTAAGTTTGAAACAGTTATCTTTTATAGTTCAGGGTCAAGGTCACTTCAAAATATGTATACAATCCAACTTTGAAGAGCTCCTGTGACCTTGACCTTGAAGCAAGGTCAATCAAACTGGTATCAAAATATAGGTATTACTTTGCTCTATATATCATATATAGGTGAGGTATCCAATCTAAAAAAAACGTTAGAGGAAATTGAGAAAATGTGAAAAATGGCTGTTTTTAAACAACATTTATGTCCCCTGCGACCTTGACCTTAAAGCAAGGTCAAGTCACTTGTAAGTTTTTTGAGGCCTTGTCATCATACATCATCATGCCAAATTGGGTGTTGATAGACTTAATAGTTTCCGAGAAAAATCCAACGATAACGTTTTAAACGGACGCCCGGACGCCCGGACGCCCGGACGCCCGGACGGACGAAACGGGTGAGTACATACTCACTTTTGTTTCGCATGTGAGTCAAAAAGCATGCACATGTGTGTGTAGGTGTGTGTATGTATATATACACGCGCGCGCGTGTGGGCATGTGTACATATGTACACATGCTACGGTCACACACATGCACAGACATCTGCACATCCACAATCACACGTGTGCGTATACGTCACAAATAAAAACACATACATGCACCCGCACACTCACAGACGCACGTGCGCGCACACTCACACACACACACACACACATACACATACATACACATACATGTATGTACATGTACATACACACACACACACACACACACACACACACACACACATACGCACACACACACACACACACACACACACACACACACACACACACACACACACACACACACACACACACACACCTTGCAGTGAGAGCGCGGTCTTCAGCCTCGTGGACAATGAGGGCGTCCCTGACTTGCTGCAAGTGTCTGTCGTAGCCACGCCCCCTCTCCTCCAGAGCCGCCACATGCTTGGCCATCTGTCACAGAGGGAAAATTGGAAATCAAATCACATTTGAATTTTACAGTTGAGTGAATAATGAATTTTTCAAAAAAAGATCTAATATTATTCGGATGTTTACACACTGTACACACTTCGTAAAAATCGCTTCATTAAATCGGAAACTGTCCCATTCCTGCTCACATTCACACAGATACATACCAATAGACTATGGTTATTTCCTCTATGTTTCTCTCTTCTCATAAATGACGCGGAACGTGAAGAGTAATCAATGCGATGGTCGCGACACCAACACATACATGTAAGTCTCCACACCTGATAGGCAAGGACGAATAGTGGAGAGCTCTGACAAAGGAGAGAGAAGTTAAATTTCCTCATCATTTACCTGTCTGTGCTTCAACCTGTCAAACCATTTCTCCAGCTTGCTGTGCATTCGCCCAAAGGAGAAGGAGCGACCCCTGACTTCCTCATAGGAACTTAGAGCAGCGTTGAAGAGCTGCAGGAAGTACAGGTGTTGTTTGGTCCAATACACTCCGGGTGTCGCCCATTCATACAGATCTTCCATGTCTGACTTGCGCCTGGTCAGCAGTTTGTTGTTCTTGCCGCAGCTGTTCAACGTCTCTTCCTTACTAATGGAGTGAAGCGTACGCTACTTGACGTGAGCCCAAATAAGGCTCCGTGCAGTCGTGAGAGACAACGCTCACAATCACGGAGTTGAACTGTTCGCTGAAGTTCCACAAAAGAAGAGAAAGAATAGAAATCAGCTGTCCGTGCTGTATGTATAGATGATGAAATGACTGCAAAGTTTCATACGATGTAGCTACTCTATCACCAGTCTTGCCAAACAGAGAAGCGTCGTCCCGCACGAATCAAAATCACAGTTTATGTCCTCGTATCATGGCACAGCTCCAGACAGGAATGGATTGCACCCCCTGCGAGGTCGAACTGGAAATGGTTTTAGGGAAGCCCTCTTTGATGACAGAGATGAGAACAGAATGCGGCGCTGACTCGCTCCCAACCAAGCAGCGAGAGACCGTGTTTGCAATGGCTTCTGCTGAGAGGAGCTGGCGTCATCAGCTCTGCCTCAACGTCTCAATTATTCAATCATCCTGTGGCCGCCACCGGAGTTCATTAGAGAAGAATGGGCACGTGGGTTTCCAGGCGCGCGTTTGTTAAGCAAGTGGCTCGCTTCGATGGCTAGTCGAGGACGAGCGAGACGCACCTACGGCTAATGAGCGAGAAACGTAGGCAACGCATGGCCCTCGGGATTCTCTCGAGATTCTACGCCTAACAAACACGCCCCAGCACAAGCCGTGCATGCTGAGTCGAGGCACACGCGTGTCTGTTCGTGCGGGTGTTTCCTTTGTGTTTGATGCGATGATTTTCAGTTAATTCAGTCTTTCTCCCTGTTCGAGTGTGTGACTAATACATTGAGGGAAGAACACTTCTTGAATGACGAATATGTTTTCATTTCTCCATTGTTGCAGTGTTTGTGTGTGTGTGTGTGTGTGTGTGTGTGTGTGTGTGTGTGCGTGCATGCGTGCGTGCGTGCCTATTGCAAGCTAACTTCTGTGGTCATTTGTCTCCCTGGACAATGCGAGTTTGAATGTCACATGTTCGCTTATACTTGTGTGTTGTGTGTGTGTGTGTGTGTGTGTGTGTGTGTGTGTGTGTGTGTGTGTGTGTGTTTGTGCGCGGGCGCGCGCGGTGGCGGGGGTTGGGGGTGGGGGGTGGGGAGGAGAGGGGAGGCTGTCATAATTTTTGCCATTGCATTTTTTGTCGCTACTCTAGTTCCTCCAAACCTGCACCAAACTTGTATTGTTCAGCATACTTGGTATGATAGATGTGTGTTACACATAATGAGTCGCTACAAAAGAAACACCGCTCTTCATGAAACATTTCAAGCCACTATGTTTGGGCAGTACAGTCCGTACTGTAATTCCAACGTTCCGTCGTCAAAGGCACGAGTAAAGATCGTCCTTGCATTTCTGGCACTCGGCCTCTGATCACATCACTCAAGAAAACACCCATTGTCTGAAGGAAAAGCATTATGCCATACTCTCCTACCATGAAGGGAAGCAGCGAACAGCAAGTAGCATATGTTGTGTTGTCGCGTTGGTCCACAAAGGACTGACCTTTGTTCTTACTCACTGATTAGGGACCGAAACCCTAGACTTGGTGCAAGTAAGGACTGCGGCAACAGAGAACATGACAGAACAAGAGGACGACAAAGAAAGAAGGGCTAAGCAGGCAAAGAAGGAGTGAGAGAGTAGACAAACCGAAACGCGTCTTACTCGTTCGCATTCTTCTGTTTTCTGAGCGATGACCTTGTTAGACGCTTCAAGGTCAGCTTCCAACATCCGAGCGAGCTTCATGGTCTGCTGGGATTGCTTCTTTTGTCTCTCCCTGCAGGAGAAAGCGAGAGTGAGGTAAAGAGGGTAGAGAGTGAGGTAAAGAGGGTAGAGAGTGAGGTAAAGAGGGTAGAGGGTGGGGAAGTTAATGGAGAGGAAGAACACCAGAATGGAGGAAGGGAGACATCAGGAGCGGTTTCAAAATAGGTAGTCGATCTTGGTCGCAAGATCTTGCTTCGCAGTAAGAGCTAGCTAAAAAAGAAACTACCCCAGCGGCGAGCGAAGATCCAAGATGGCGACGACCGAGACTAAGGTTTATGTTTTGTGACGCTTCGACACTGAAAATATTCGATAATTCGTTCTCCGCTGACTCATGTGTGCCTTAATTTGTCACCTCGCTGCAATCTCAGCTGGACAATTGAAGTAGATTACGATTTTTTTCTTTATTGTGTGCACGATGTGTGGTTGACGGTGAGAAATCCTGCATTAAGTTCGAATTGAAAATTCTCTCGCAAAGAGACGTAACTCTACATTCTGACCTCCCTTTGCGTAAAGGAAAATCGCTAGTGCGCGGTAGTGTACATAGGGTCTTTGACTGCACTAGGCTCAGGAGTCACTTATCAGGGCATAGGTAGTGGTAATAAAAATGTTCAATTTACACAATAACCTCAAACCTTACCGTAAACCAAGAAAGTTAAAGTTAACCGAAGACTCGTCCAAAAACGTCACTCCTAGTGACACGATGCTCATGCTGTCCGCCATCTTGAATCTCACTAGCTAGGCACCTCTCAAGCTGCCTCGCTCAATCTACGCTCGTCTACGATTGGCTCGCGAGCAAGCAAAGAATGAAACTGCCCAATTGGCGAGATCTGCGTAGATCTACCGAGATCTTCGCATTTTGAAACCCGCCCCAGGAGCGATACAGAGATGTGTGCGTGTGTGTGTGTGTG
>JAWQFJ010034205.1:0-2500 GCA_034096865.1 Theodoxus fluviatilis | reverse complement strand
ATAAGAAAATGAAACACAAATGCTAGAAATGAAAAGTACCGCTACAAAGAAGAAGAAGACAAAGAGAAGAAAAAAGAAGGGCAAAGCCCATACAACTCACATGATTGACCTTGACCTTTACATGACCTTGACCTTCAGGTGCGACTCAAGGTCAAGGTCAAACAACTAAACCTACCAATGACATCATACACTAACAAATGCTTTACACATTTTTCCTACCAAAATACATGTGACCTTGACCCAAGGTCAAGGTCATCCAAGGTTATGCAACACAAACTTGTTAATTCAAGACATAGGAAGCACAATGGTGCTTATTGGCACTTTCTACCATGAGATATAGTCACTTTTAGTGGTTCACTACCCCATTTTGGTCACATTTCATAAGGGTCAAAGTGACCTTGACCTTGATGATATGTGACCAAATGTATCTTATGATGAAAGTATAACATGTGTACTGCAATGTTATGAAGTTTGGAACAGTTATCTTCCATAGTTCAGGGTCAAGGTCACTTCAAAATATGTATACAATCCAACTTTGAAGAGCTCCTGTGACCTTGACCTTGAAGCAAGGTCAACCAAACTGGTATCAAAAGATAGGGCTTGCTTTGCCCTATATACCATATATAGTTCATGTATCCAATCTAAAATACTTCAGAGAAAATTGAGAAAATGTGAAAAATGACTGTTTTTTAGACAACAGTTATGGCCCCTGCGACCTTGACCTTGAAGCAAGGTCAAGTCACCATGTATGTTTTTTGAGGTCTTGTCATCATTCACCATCATGGCACATTTGGTATTGATAGACTTAATAGTCTCTGAGAAAAATCCAACGTTAAAGTTTTCGGACGCCCGGACGCCCGGACGCCCTAACGCCCGGACGGACGAAACGGGTGAGTACATAGACTCACTTTTGCTTCGCATGTGAGTTAAAAAGAGAAAGAAAAATATGTTTATGCATGAGGTAATGGCGGTAGCTAGACGTAGCTGCAGAAATGGAGTGTTTACTACAGACGGCACAGACGTCCCAGACCAATGCACGTTTCCCTAAGAGACAAAAAAGACTCGTGCCCTTGAGTCAGAGGGAGGGACAAGACAGCTAATTGCCTGCTGCCTACCTGCAAGGACACTCTGCTTCTTGTCGGCATTGCAAACAATGCAGTGACGTCAGCATAATCAGCGTAAGTCAAGCCGCGCGTTCTGCAACGTCACGCAGAGGAAGCTGCAGCAACTCGATTGAAGCCAGAAGCAAAGCTTGTAAAACGTGGATTTGCATGCGAACGACAGAGAGAGAGAGAGAGAGAGAGAGTGTGTGTGTGTGTGTGTGTGTGTGTGTGTGTGTGTGTGTGTGAGAGAGAGAGAGAGAGAGAGAGAGAGACAGAGACAGACAGACAGACAGACAGACAGACAGACAGACAGACAGACAGACAGACAGACAGACAGACAGACAGGAAGACGGACAGACGGACAGGAAGACGGACGGGGGGCGGACGGACGGACGGACGGATAGACAGACAGACAGACAGACAGACAGATAGACAGACAGATAGACAGAGACAGAGACAGAGAGGGAAAGGGAGAGAGAGAGAGAGAGAGAGAGAGAGAGAGAGAGAGAGAGAGAGAGAGAGAGAGAGAGAGAGAATGCGATACAGGAGAACAAGTGTTTCTGTCCACCCCACACCATCCCACCACACCCTTTCTATCAGCTGAGCCTTTTATTAATTTCCTTTATTAAATAAAATTAATTCAGTTCAAAATTCGTTCAATGTTTATTCTTTCCTTTCCCTTCTCTCCCTCCTCCCATTTCTCTCCT
The DNA here is from genome assembly GCA_034096865.1 of Theodoxus fluviatilis. Classification (NCBI taxonomy): domain Eukaryota; kingdom Metazoa; phylum Mollusca; class Gastropoda; order Cycloneritida; family Neritidae; genus Theodoxus; species Theodoxus fluviatilis. The sequence goes on along the minus strand of JAWQFJ010034205.1, from coordinate 690 downwards.
CCCCACTCCACCTCTCTCTCTCTCTCTCTCTCTCTCTCTCTCTTCTCTCTTCTCTCTCTCTCTCCAACGATCCATTTGTGACCCCCACAAATGATCTTTCCTTTATTAGTACATAATTATTATCTCCCTTTTTCTATTGCAAAACTATGATCATTTTTGTGTGTGTGTTATATTCCTTATTATCATCAATGCATGAGCCTATGCTTTCTTTTCCATCTGTAGCAGTCGACGTTTTAGGCCTATTCTCAACTCTATTACCTCCCCCTTACTTGCACTGCCAGGGGCTGCATTCCTCTCCATCCCTTATCTGTCGAAAGATGGGAACCAGCTCTATTTCCACAGGGGTTAGGTTTTTTGGGGCGCAGGAATTTGACCCCGTTCTGTTCTTTGTAGAAATTGGGAGAACTGAAGAAATTAAATATAATTGTAAATCAGTTGTGTTGTGGGCTATTATAATGGTTGGTGTAGTGAATTGTGAAATTTATATAAGAGGAAATTGTGTTCGTTGTAATACAATGGATTATTATTTAGGGATTTCATGTTCAAGCAGAAGGACATGTGAGTGTAAATTGGTGCCAGAAAATAGTTCCCGACCATTTTTCCGTGGGTTTCGTAGTTCATTTTTTGGCTTGGCCGTTATGGGGAGAAGAGGCGCTCATGTGGTGCTGAAGATTTGAGCCGGACAACGAG
>JAWQFJ010034204.1:30000-31739 GCA_034096865.1 Theodoxus fluviatilis | reverse complement strand
GCTGAGCTACTGGAGCAGGCCCCTGGCTGAGCTACTGGAGCAGGCCCCTGGCTGAGCTACTGGAGCAGGCCCCTGACTGAGCTACTGGAGCAGGCCCCTGGTTGAGCTACTGGAGCAGGCCCCTGGCAGAGCTACGGGAGCAGGCCCCTGGCTGAGCTACTGGAGCAGGCCCCTGGCTGAGCTACTGGAGCAGGCCCCTGGCTGAGCTACTGGAGCAGGCCCCTGGCAGAGCTGCTGGAGCAGGCCCCTGGCTGAGCTACTGGAGCAGGCCCCTGGCTGAGCTGCTGGAGCAGGCCCCGAAAGCCCAGAAGCCAGGGGCTCCAGCTGATGACGAGGCATCTAGCGGCTCTGGCTGGATGTTATCCTGGGAGTTTCGCATGAAGGACGAGAAAACCACAAATCGGGGCTGTGTTGGTTTGAGTGGAGAAGGAGTGGCTAGATTCCCATTGAGTTCGAGTTTGGATCAGGCTCTCACAAAGACACGGATGAATTATTCATGGTTTGAGGCGATGCATTCCAGAAGATCATGGCGGGACCTGCATTTCCTTCCAGACATGTTCATGTCTTTGTAGACAGGTGCCTTTTCGTGTTTTCCTGTGTTTGTAGACAGGTGCCTTTTCGTGTTTTCCTGTTTGTTGATAGGTGTCCTGCAATGTTTTTTCGTGTTTGTAGACAGGAAGGTTTTTTAATGTTCATTTGTTTGTAGACGATAGAAGTTGTGTGTATTCATGTGTTTGTAGAATTGTGTGGGATTTTTTCATCGTTTATGTGTTTGTAGACAGGTTGGTTTTGTGTGTTCAAGTGTTTGTTGACAAGTAGATTTTTTTGTGTGTTCATGTGTTTATGAAGGGTTACTTGTCATGTGTTCATGTGTTTATAGACACGTCATGTGTTCATGTGTTTGTAGACAGGTTACTTGTCAAGTGTTGATGTTTGTAGACAGATTACTTGTCATGTTACTTGGCATGTGTTCATGTGTTTATAGACAAGTTACCTGCCATGTGTTCATGTATTTGTAGACAGGTTACTTGTCATGTGTTGGTGTGTTTGTAGACAGGTTACATGTCATGTGTTATGACGGACCCGATAAACGTACGGCGTATTAGATCGCAATGTAAACTGAGTTTTGTATCAATAGTTGTCGATTGTAAAGTGCAAAGCGCAGCGTTGTGCAAAGGAGTTACAGGATACACGTTACTGCAGTCAGAGTGGAGCCATCCAAGGGCAAGGGGGGAGGGAGGGGGAGATATGATGGTGAGACAGAAAGAGGTAAAGAGAGAGGAAGGAGACGATGGGAGCAAGGTTGCATCGTGTTGTGGCAGGAGGAGGAGGAGGAGGAGGAGGAGGACGAGGAGGACGAGGAGGACGAGGAGGAGGAGCAGGAGGAGGCAAAAGAAACGTTTGAGGGAGGGAGGGAGGGGTGAGCAATATTACCTCGGGATTAAGACAGAATGCTAGAATCAGACTCCAGACGGGAGCAGTAAGCTCCCTGCAATTTTCTGCGCGGTTTGATGGCCAGAACACGGCACGCCTGCCTCGGCAAGGGTGGGACACCACCTGTGACGTCACGCTCTCCTGCTTCCTGCCCTCTTGTGTCTCCAGCGTGTAGTGAGGTAGTGAGTCCTTGCTGCCCCGACCTGCTGCAACTGAAAGGCCGTCATTGTGATCAGCAGTCGTGAGTCGTGCATATTCCATCCGTTAACTCTCTCTCTCTATCTATATATCTATCTATCTATCTA
>JAWQFJ010034204.1:20000-25000 GCA_034096865.1 Theodoxus fluviatilis | reverse complement strand
CTGGAAAAGCACCGCCGCTTTCTTACAGGGAGCCACGACACAGGGGCGTCTGCGTCTGTGAAGGATTGGAGGACTGGGCATGGTCATCTGGAGCTTCCTATGTTCTCATCCTCTATCGCGTGGACTGTATGGACAATATAAATGACAATACAGTTGATGATACAGATGACAATACAGATGACGATTCAGATGACAATGCAGATGACGATACAGATGACAATACAGATGACGATACAGATGACAATACGTATGTCAATACAGATGACGATTCAGATGACAATGCAGATGACGATACAGATGACAATACAGATGACGATACAGATGACTTATGGACGTCGATCTGATGGCGTTCCTACTTCAAGGAATGATGCTAAGACCCGTACTGTGCGTCACCATAGCAAAGCTGACTGAAAAACATAGTTCAGTGGTTAGTCCGGAAACCACTGAGCATGAAGTTGACATGCCAAGACAGTACGAGATCTCCTGTACTTGACTTGACTTGGATTTGACTCGGACTTGCCTTACCTTTATTTGGACTTGACCTGACTTGACTTTAACTTGACTTGGACTTGACTTGGGCTTGACTCGGACTTGACTCGGGCTTGACGTTGCCTTGACTTTGCCTTGACTTTGCCTTGACTTTGCCTTGACTTTGCCTTGACTTGGCCTTGACTTGAACTTGACGTGGACTTGACGTACACTTGACTCGAACTTGACTTTAAATTGACTTGATTTGACTTTGACTTGACCTGGAATTGACTTGACTTGACTCGAGCTTGACTTTGATTTGACTCGGACTTGACTTGGACTTGACTCGGAATTGACTTTAACTTGACTTGGCCTTGACTCGAACTTGACTTGGCTTGACTTTGAATTGACTTTGACTTGACTTGGCTTTGACTTGGCCTTGACTTGGCCTTGACTTGGCCTTGACTTGGACATGATTTGGACTTGACTCGAACTTGACTCGAATTTGACTCGAATTTGACTTAGTCAAGACTTGGACTTGACTCAGCTTGAAATGAACTTGACTCGCCCTTGACTTGCACACGACTCGAACTTGACTTCGACTTGACTTAGTGTTGACTTGGACTTAACTCGGAATCGACTCGAAATTGACTTGGACTTGACTCGAACTTGACTCAAACATGACTTGAACTTGACTTGGACTTGACTTGGACTTTACTTGGACTTTACTTGGACTTGACTTGGACTTTACATGGACTTGACTCGGACTTGACTCGGACTTGACTCGGACTTGACTCGATATTGTCTCGAACTTGACTTCGACTTGACTTAGCCTTGACTTAGCCTTGATTGGACTTGACTCGGACTTGACTTGGACTTGACTCGAACTAGAATTGGATTTGACCTGGACTTGACTCGGACTTGACTTGGACTTGACTCGAGCTTGACTTGGACTTGACTCGAACTTGATCTGACTTGACTTAGACTTGACTCGGGCTTGACATTGACTTGACTTGGACTTGACTCGGCTTCACTTTGACTTGACTCGCACTTTACCTGACTTGACGTGGACTACACTTGGACTTGACTCGGATTTAAATTGGATTCAAATTGGATTTGACTCGGACTTGAATTGGACTTGACTCGGACTTGACGTTGACTTGACTCGGGATTGACGTTGACTTGACTCGGACTACACTTGGACTTGACTTGGATTTAAATTGGACTTGACTTATATTTTACTTGGCCTTGACTCGGACCTGACTTGAACGTGACTCGGTTATGACTTGGACTTGACTCGGGAGTGACTTGACTTGACTCAGACTACACTTGGACTTGACTTGGACTTGACTCGGATTTGACTTGGACTTGACTCGGACTTGACTTGGACTTGACTTGGACTTGACTCGGACTTGACTCGGACTACACTTGGACTTAACTTGGATTTGGATTGGACTTGACTCGGTCCTGACTTGGACTTGACGGGCTTGAATTTGACTTGAATCGGACTACACTTGACTTGACTTGGATTTGAATTGGATTTAATTGGACTTGACTCGGACTTGACTTGAACTTGGCTCGGACTTGACTTAGACTTGACTCGGACTTGACAGTGGGTGTGCAAAGGGTCCAGCCAATACCTTTTTCGTTTCATTTTGATGGTCATTATCCCGTCACCAAAAGTAACCCTTTTTCCGTTGTTGCATTATTATCTTTCTGTACCATATATTAATGTTTGTAACACGTATCCCATTTACTCGTTTGGAACTTTCCCGTTAAAATACTTTCAAAGTAATTCTTCAAACCGACATTTACAAGTAGGAACAACTCATAATTGTTTTCAGGAGAGAGGTTCATACCATTCATAATGAATTTTTATTTCCATTCTGAAAGAAATAATAGTTTAACAAAAGCAAAAGGAAATAAAGTGAATTAAACAAAATGAGATAAGCAAAATGAACAAAACGATATAAAAATCAATGACATTTAAATAAAAAGGAAAAAGGAATGAACCCAGAAAACCAAACGGAACAAGAGCGGCAAAACAAATTGAAATGAAATTATAAGTGAAATAAGACAAACAAAATATTGACAGGGATTAATGAAACGAACCAATAAAAACAAAACAATACAAAGCAACGGCGTAAAATGAATTAAAAGGAGAACAGAACCTAAGAGAATGAGAAAAAACATTACAACACCACCACCACCACCAACAACAACAACAACAAAACTACACTTGATAAAGCACGACAGGACAAATTTACACCACATGGCATCAGGCAATTAGAAGGTCTAGACTAAAACAGCGATACAACACTGCAACATCTCAGTCCAAGAGAAGAAAAAAACATTATCTTGCAGAAACTGTGTCGGGTGATATGATGGCGTCCTGTCTTGCTGCTTGAAGGCCACTTGACCTGAATTCGTGCCTGTCCCCGTCCTTTCTGCGTGCTTCTCCGACCAGAATGAAACAGTCATTTCTCCCCATAACCCAGCATGACCTCTGACCGCTCCCCCACAGCGTCATCGTTCTTCCTTGGAGGCGTACGTGTGTAGTGTATGTGTGTGTTCCCTCATGGGATCCTGTGTGTCCGTCTCGGAACGTGTCCGTGTGTATGTAAGCGCGCGAGCACGTTCGTGTTTTGTATATTTACAGTATATACATGCATGTTCGCATGCGGTGTATGGGAATACCTGTATGCAAGTGAGTGCGTGTGTGTGTGTGTGTGTGTGTGTGTGTGTGTGTGTGTGTGCCCGCGTGCGTGTGCGCGTGTGCGTGTGTGTGTGCGAGCGCGCGCGTGGGTATATGCGTTCGTGCGCGCGGCACGCGTTAGTGTGTGTATGTGTATTTGCCCGCGTGGAAGTTAAAACAAAAGTACGTGTTTTGCTTTCTACTAGTAGTCTATGTGTGTGTCTATATAAGTATGCGCGTGCGTGTGTGCGTACTTATCTGCAGTGCTATATGTATCCACATGCTGAAGTGCGTGGATGCTCATGTGACCCAAAGTGAAAGGCGTCTCTCCGTGTTCCAGACTTTATTATCACCACCACCCCCGCCTCGGAGCCCACTCCCCCCTGGCGACATTTTCCCCGCCCAAGCCGGACAGGCGCGTGTGCGGGTGTGGCGCGCAAGGGGTGTCTCTAAAAAAACAATGGCGGAGTTGTCTGCTCTTGGACCTGCGCTGCCGCTCCCTGGTGGCAGATACGACAACAATGGGACGATATCCTTGCCAGTCCTGCAGAGCTCCAACATGCCCCCCCCCCCCCCCCCCCCAGCACTGAGGGTGGGAGATGGAGGGGGGATGGGGCGGGGGTGGGGGTGGGGACGGATGTGAGGAGAGGTGGGAATCCGGTCAGCGGGTTAGTGGTCGTACAAATCGGAGCAAGGACGTTTTTGGAAAGAGAGAGACGGGGGACACGTCGATGTAGGGGAGTGGAGGGACAGGTGGGTTGAAAAACACGATGGTCACACTGAAGTACAGCACTCTAGTGGGTTACTGCCGGTTGCTATGACCACGCTTTTACAGTGCCGCGATCAAAAAACAACGGAGGGCGTGAGAAGTAGATTAACCCTTAAAACCTCGCACCCTCCCTGCAGCCCTACATTCCCGCCACGTTTTATTTGCTGTCTGCTTGAATTTTTAGAAATTTTGAATGATTACCTCTTCTGTGTCGGGAGATAAAGGGTTAAGGTGTGGAGTCACTGCAAAATTTTTCTAGCATATGCCAGCAAAGACGTAAGAATGGTGGACTGTGTTGTTTTCTGCAGCCTTATACAGAACGTTGTTTTAATGTACTGTAGACATTGTGTTTTCATTGAAATTTGTCTTGAAACAAAAATTTCGTGCTCGAAGATTCTTATTTCATAATCTTTTTCATGTTTACCTGATTTTCTCACAAGCGGTCACACAAAGCGCGATTAATGCAACTGCAAGTTGATACGAGCAGAAAAAATTATCGGAGAGTTCGGCATGTATATGCAAGAATGGAGTCATCACATAAACCCAGATAACATCATGTCGTGCAGACTCACTCGGGTTTTAAAAAAGATGACGAAAGACGCCAGCAGCCCTTTAAGCTGATCAGCATTTGATCATCTACTTTGAATGCTCGACACGTGATGTCACAAAATTATTTTGTATGCTACCTTACGCAACACACAATCAAAAGCAAGAAAATAATAGCAACGATCGGCTATATCGTCAACGGTGCTCCCCGATTTCATATAAGATTTACTGCTATTATTTCAAAGCTGAGAGTTTAAACTTTCCAATGGTACCAAATTATGTTTGCATCTGGAAAATTCTGAAAGTAACAACTATGTGAATGGCCATTGCAATGGAACACAACGTTCAAGAACGTCGCCACACAAGCTTCGGTACGGCCCTTTTGATTGGTCCAACCTTAAATTCAGCTTACGCCACGGATCCGTGTTTTTTTGTTCTTCGTCAGACGATGCTACATGGAAAATTCCATTGTAGGAAGAGAACATTCTAAACACCGTTGACTCAACCGTTCTGAATGAGAAG
>JAWQFJ010034204.1:7500-15000 GCA_034096865.1 Theodoxus fluviatilis | reverse complement strand
ATTGGAGGGGGAGAATTTCGAACATGCGGGCCAAGCAAGGCAGCATGCAGAAGGCTCTGCAAGGCAGCATGTACGAGGCTCTACAAGGCAGCATGTAGAAGGCTCTACAAGGCAGCATGTAGAAGGCTCTGCAAGGCAGCATGTAGAAGGCTCTGCAAGGCAGCATGTAGAAGGCTCTGCAAGGCAGCATGTACGAGGCTCTGCAAGGCAGCATGTAGAAGGCTCTGCAAGGCAGCATGTAGAAGGCTCTGCAAGGCAGCATGTACGAAGGCTCTGCAAGGCAGCATGTAGAAGGCTCTGCAAGGCAGCATGTAGAAGGCTCTGCAAGGCAGCATGTAGAAGGCTCTGCAAGGCAGCATGTAGAAGGCTCTGCAAGGCAGCATGTACAAGGCTCTGCAAGGCAGCATGTAGAAGGCTCTGCAAGGCAGCATGTAGAAGGCTCTGCAAGGCAGCATGTACGAGGCTCTGCAAGGCAGCATGTAGAAGGCTCTGCAAGGCAGCATGTAGAAGGCTCTGCAAGGCAGCATGTAGAAGGCTCTGCAAGGCAGCATGTAGAAGGCTCTGCAAGGCAGCATGTAGAAGGCTCTGCAAGGCAGCATGTAGAAGGCTCTGCAAGGCAGCATGTAGAAGGCTCTGCAAGGCAGCATGTAGAAGGCTCTGCAAGGCAGCATGTAGAAGGCTCTGCAAGGCAGCATGTAGAAGGCTCTGCAAGGCAGCATGTACGAGGCTCTGCAAGGCAGCATGTAGAAGGCTCTGCAAGGCAGCATGTAGAAGGCTCTGCAAGGCAGCATGTACGAGGCTCTGCAAGGCAGCATGTAGAAGGCTCTGCAAGGCAGCATGTAGAAGGCTCTGCAAGGCAGCATGTAGAAGGCTCTGCAAGGCAGCATGTAGAAGGCTCTGCAAGGCAGCATGTACGAGGCTCTGCAAGGCAGCATGTAGAAGGCTCTGCAAGGCAGCATGTAGAAGGCTCTGCAAGGCAGCATGTACGAGGCTCTGCAAGGCAGCATGTAGAAGGCTCTGCAAGGCAGCATGTAGAAGGCTCTGCAAGGCAGCATGTACGAGGCTCTGCAAGGCAGCATGTAGAAGGCTCTGCAAGGCAGCATGTACGAGGCTCTGCAAGGCAGCATGTAGAAGGCTCTGCAAGGCAGCATGTAGAAGGCTCTGCAAGGCAGCATGTACGAGGCTCTGCAAGGCAGCATGTAGAAGGCTCTGCAAGGCAGCATGTAGAAGGCTCTGCAAGGCAGCATGTACGAGGCTCTGCAAGGCAGCATGTAGAAGGCTCTGCAAGGCAGCATGTAGAAGGCTCTGCAAGGCAGCATGTAGAAGGCTCTGCAAGGCAGCATGTAGAAGGCTCTGCAAGGCAGCATGTAGAAGGCTCTGCAAGGCAGCATGTAGAAGGCTCTGCAAGGCAGCATGTAGAAGGCTCTGCAAGGCAGCATGTAGAAGGCTCTGCAAGGCAGCATGTAGAAGGCTCTGCAAGGCAGCATGTAGAAGGCTCTGCAAGGCAGCATGTAGAAGGCTCTGCAAGGCAGCATGTAGAAGGCTCTGCAAGGCAGCATGTAGAAGGCTCTGCAAGGCAGCATGTAGAAGGCTCTGCAAGGCAGCATGTACGAGGCTCTGCAAGGCAGCATGTAGAAGGCTCTGCAAGGCAGCATGTACGAGGCTCTGCAAGGCAGCATGTAGAAGGCTCTGCAAGGCAGCATGTACGAGGCTCTACAAGGCAGCATGTAGAAGGCTCTGCAAGGCAGCATGTACGAGGCTCTACAAGGCAGCATGTAGAAGGCTCTGCAAGGCAGCATGTACGAGGCTCTACAAGGCAGCATGTACGAGGCTCTACAAGGCAGCATGAACGAGGCTCTGCAAGGCAGCATGTAGAAGGCTCTACAAGGCAGCATGTACGAGGCTCTACAAGGCAGCATGTACGAGGCTCTGCAAGGCAGCATGTAGAAGGCTCTGCTGTCACACGGCGAATTTTGAGGAGGCGGTGAATAAGGGCCTTTAACATCCTGGCGACAAGGTAGGCGTAATATTGGAAACGGTTTTGGCCGCGCTAGAAAAATAACATCGTGCGTAGCATGGGTCAAGCGGAATAGTGCTCACAACGAGCACGGAGATGTGAGGTTCCCATGAACTGAGACAGTGGGTCCGTGCAAGTGGCGGGCGAGAGGATCACGGGAGAGGTGAGAAGGGGGTGAGGAGAGAGAAATCAGGGAGACAGAGGTGGAGAGCCAGAGGGTGAGGAGCTATGGTGCTGGGGGTCTGGAAAACCTGAGCTTTCTACGGTTGAGAGTCAGGGGACGCTATGTGTCCCACCGTGGAGACGGCTTGTGCCGAGAGTCTCGACCAGGATAGCGATTACCTGCTGTCGTGCAGAGTGAGAGAGCCGGAGGGCTAGGAGCTACGTTGTTGTGTCAAGGAAGGAGGCTTTTCAGCAGTGAGTACAAATTTCCTTGTGAGACGGTTGTGAAGTTATATCCCTGTACCCTGCGTGGGCGAAGTCTTGGATATTTCTCTGTGTGAGACGGTTGTGAAGTTATATCCCTGTACCCTGTGTGGGCGAAGTCTTGGATATGTCTCTGTGTGAGACGGTTGTGAAGTTATATCCCTGTACCCTGGGTGGGCGAAGTCTTGGATATGTCTCTCTGTGAGACGGTTGTGAAGTTATATCCATGTACCCTGTGTGGGCGAAGTCTTGGATATGTTTTTGTGTTTGGGTGTGTCGGTATGACAAATGATTTGTATTTTTGTTGATTTTTTGATTGTGGGTCGGTGTGGCCACGGGTTAAAAGAATTTTTGGTCAATTTGGTTGGAGTTGTGAGTTAGAATTGTATATTGTGAATATGGACAAGACAAGTGGAATTCTGGTTTAGTTTTGTATTGTTTTGTGGGATTGGATTGTCTTGATGATCAGTGATTGGGTGCTGGTGTGGCAAGGGTCATGCTAGGGATTTGTATTTTTGTTTGGTTGTTGATTTGCATAGTGGCGGTGTAGGTCATGATAGTGATGGTTAATTGTGGTGTACCCTAAGATGGTGTTAAGTTGGATATTGTTGTGATTTGAGGATTTGATTGATGGGATTGTCATGTATTGAGACTGGCTTTTGGGGAAAGTTGAGATGCTGTTGGTTGAGGTGGGTGTCTTATGTGGTTTAGATGTTGAGTGAGAGTGGTTGAGTTTTGGAGGATGTTGGGTTGTTGAAGAAAAGGAATTGTTTTGGTTTTATATGTTTTTTTATGATTGAATGTGTACTTTATTGATGGGTTGTGTTAGAGTTTTGTAAAAATAAATTGAATTTGTTAATTTATTTGCGTGTTGTGTATTGTATCTGTTGATTGGATGTTATGTCCCTCTCGGAAAAAGTCCGAGTAGGAAGGGACCCGTGACATCTGCAAGGCAGCATGTAGAAGGCTCTGCAAGGCAGCATGTAGAATACTCTGCAAGGCAGCATGTAGAAGGCTCTGCAATTCAGGGCACGACTGCTGCCAAAGGTCTTTAGCGTGCAGCGCGACCAAGTCGCCTTTGCTTCGTTTGCAATGGCATGCACGCGTTCAGAAAATCCATTTTCCTTTGAATGACGCAGTCGTGACGAAACTACTACGGATAATCCGTGTTCTCATGGTTTGCCCCATGTGTGTGATTGCCTACACCCTCGTTGCGAGGGGGCAGACTGCTTTCTCTTGGAAAACTGACAAGAGCGACCCCCGAGTGAATGGGGAAATTGAAGTTTGCATTTCATGGCGACCCCAGGCATCCAGTCATTGCAACAAGGGCTCAGGAGTCAGGGAGCAGGGATGATGCATCAGTCCGCCCCAGGTACGACAGCGTCACATACACAACTCATTTGCATTTACATGAGATTGCGTCTGACTACCACAGGTACTCCATCCAACAAAAGGCACAATTCCGTCAGCTATGCCCGCGTATCCTTCTTCAGGCAGCTTGATCTGCATGCATTGCAATACCTGCACGGAGGGTTTGGGTACGCGTGGCACTGACATTACTCTTTGTGGCTGTGATCGTACTGAGAAGATCGTGTCATTGAAAAATAAAAATGCAATATGTGATTTCTCCTCCTCGCTCTCGTCGTCGTCATCGACGTCGTCGTCGTCGTCGTCGTCGTCGTCGTCGTCGTCCTCCTCCTCCTCCTCCTCTTCCTCCTCCTCTTCCTCCTCCTCCTCCTCCTCCTCCTCCTCCTCCTCCTCCTCCTCCTCCTCCTCCCCCTCCCCCTCCCCCTCCTCCTCCTCCTCCTCCTCCTCCTCCTCCTCCTCCTCCTCCTCCATCCTCCTCCTCTTTCTGCTGCTGCTGCTGAAGCTGTTCAGTGCTTTTCACTCCAACTGTGGAAGTCTGCTTTTGGAAACGCGTCGGGTAGAAACCCTTAATGAAATGACTTCGTGTGTGTGTGTGTGTGTGTGTGTGTGTGTGTGTGTGTGTGTGTGTGTATGTGTGTGTGTGTGAACCTGACTGCGTGCGTGCATGTGTGTGTTTGTATGTGTGACTGTGTGCGTTCACATCCCACTCTAATGTTATCACCACTGCAGCCTCAGTCACAGCGACAATGACCACGACACCTACTTGACTCCGGTGTTCTGGGTACGGCCACTGCTCTCTCCTTCTGTAGATGGACACGCCACGCACACGTCGGCAACACAGGCGTCATCGACTTTGGAAACTAGCGGTCTCAGTCTCAGAGTGGAACGCATCCCCCGGATAGCGACTTTGGAAACTAGCGGTCTCAGTCTCAGAGTGGAACGCATCCCCCGGGTAGCGACTACTGCGCGGCGCCGGCCTACATCCTCGGCAAAAACATTTCTCTTTGTGGTTGTAATTCCAAAACAAGCAAACATATCACTTCCAAACATTTACTGTTGGTTCCTTGGGTAAAACCCTGACCTCGCACCAAGTTTCATTATAATCTGTTCTGAACTTTTGGAAGTATTTTGCCGAATAACGACCTTCTTGGCGGAGGTAAGTTGCTTGTCGCTTCCCTGCAGGGGACAGGTGGTTTCGAAAACTGCCTGAGCGCCACAAACACGGTGCGGTCACTGTGCAGCTGCGTTTTCGGTTGCCTTGCCTCCAGTGTGCCCTGCCTCCAGTGTGCCCTGCCTCCAGTGTGCCCTGTTTCCAGTGTGCCCTGTTTCCAGTGTGCCCTGCCTCCAGTGTGCCCTGCCTCCAGTGTGCCCTGCCTCCAGTGTGCCCTGCCTCCAGTGTGCCCTGCCTCCAGTGTGCCCTGCCTCCAGTGTGCCCTGTTTCCAGTGTGCCCTGTTTTCAGTGTGCCCTGCCTCCAGTGTGCCCTGCCTCCAGTGTGCCCTGCCTCCAGTGTGCCCTGCCTCCAGTGTGCCCTGCCTCCAGTGTGCCCTGCCTCCAGTGTGCCCTGCCTCCAGTGTGCCTTGCCTCCAGTGTGCCTTGTCTCCAGTGTGCCTTGCCTCCAGTGTGCCCTGCCTCCAGTGTGCCCTGCCTCCAGTGTGCCTTGCCTCCAGTGTGCCCTGCCTCCAGTGTGCCCTGCCTCCAGTGTGCCCTGCCTCCAGTGTGCCTTGCCTCCAGTGTGCCCTGCCTCCAGTGTGCCCTGTCTCCTGTGTGCCTTGCCTCCAGTGTGCCCTGCCTCCAGTGTGCCCTGCCTCCAGTGTGCCCTGCCTCCAGTGTGCCCTGCCTCCAGTGTGCCCTGCCTCCAGTGTGCCCTGCCTCCAGTGTGCCCTGCCTCCAGTGTGCCTTGCCTCCAGTGTGCCCTGCCTCCAGTGTGCCCTGCCTCCAGTGTGCCCTGCCTCCAGTGTGCCCTGCCTCCAGTGTGCCCTGCTTCCAGTGTGCCCTGCCTCCAGTGTGCCCTGCCTCCAGTGTGCCCTGCCTCCAGTGTGCCCTGCCTCCAGTGTGCCCTGTCTCATGTGTGCCTTGCCTCCAGTGTGCCCTGCCTCCAGTGTGCCCTGCCTCCAGTGTGCCCTGCCTCCAGTGTGCCCTGCCTCCAGTGTGCCCTGCTTCCAGTGTGCCCTGCCTCCAGTGTGCCCTGCCTCCAGTGTGCCCTGCCTCCAGTGTGCCCTGCCTCCAGTGTGCCCTGCCTCCAGTGTGCCCTGTCTCCAGTGTGCCCTGCATCCAGTGTGCCCTGCCTCCAGTGTGCCCTGCCTCCAGTGTGCCCTGCCTCCAGTGTGCCTTGCCTCCAGTGTGCCTTGCCTCCAGTGTGCCCTGTCGCCTGTGTGCCTTGCCTCCAGTGTGCCTTGCCTCCAGTGTGCCCTGCCTCCAGTGTGCCCTGCCTCCAGTGTGCCTTGCCTCCAGTGTGCCTTGCCTCCAGTGTGCCCTGTCTCCTGTGTGCCTTGCCTCCAGTCCGCCTTGCCTCCAGTGTGCCCTGTCTCCAGTGTGCCCTGCCTCCAGTGTGCCCTGCCTCCAGTGTGCCCTGCCTCCAGTGTGCCTTGCCTCCAGTCCGCCTTGCCTCCAGTGTGCCCTGTCTCCTGTGTGCCCTGCCTCCAGTGTGCCCTGCCTCCAGTGTGCCCTGCCTCCAGTGTGCCCTGCCTCCAGTGTGCCCTGCCTCCAGTCCGCCTTGCCTTCAGTCCGCCTTGCCTCCAGTGTGCCCTGCCTCCAGTGTGCCCTGCCTCCAGTGTGCCTTGCCTCCAGTGTGCCCTGCCTCCAGTGTGCCCTGCCTCCAGTGTGCCCTGCCTCCAGTGTGCCCTGCCTCCAGTGTGCCCTGCCTCCAGTGTGCCTTGCCTCCAGTGTGCCTTGCCTCCAGTGTGCCTTGCCTCCAGTGTGCCCTGCCTCCAGTGTGCAATGCCTCCAGTGTGCCCTGCCTCCAGTGTGCCCTGCCTCCAGTGTGCCCTGCCTCCAGTGTGCCCTGCCTCCAGTGTGCAATGCCTCCAGTGTACCCTGCCTCCAGTGTGCCCTGCCTCCAGTGTGCCCTGCCTCCAGTGTGCCCTGCCTCCAGTGTGCCCTGCTTTCAGTGTGCCTTGCCTTCAGTGTGCCTTGTCTCCAGTGTGCCCTGCCTCCAGTCCGCCTTGCCTCCAGTGTGCCCTGCCTCCAGTGTGCCCTGCCTCCAGTGTGCCCTGTTTCCAGTGTGCCCTGCCTCCAGTGTGCCTGGTCTGCAGTGTGCCCTGCCTCCAGTGTGCCCTGCCTCTAGTGTGCCCTGCCTCCAGTGTGCCTTGTCTCTAGTGTGCCTTGCCTATAGTGCGCCTTGCCTCTAGTGTGCCCTGCCTCTAGTGTGCCCTGCCTCCAGTGTGCCCTGCCTTTAGTGCGCCCTGCCTCTAGTGTGCCTTGCCTCTAGTGTGCCCTGCCTCCAGTGTGCCCTGCCTCCAGTGTGCCCTGCCTCCAGTGTGCCCTGCCTCCAGTGTGCCCTGCCTCCAGTGTGCCCTGCCTCCAGTGTGCCCTGCCTCTAGTGTGCCCTGTTTCCAGTGTGCCCTGCCTCCAGTGTGCCCTGCCTCCAGTGTGCCCTGCCTCCAGTGTGCCCTGTTCCATTGTGCCCTGCCTCCAGTGTGCAATGCCTCCAGTGTGCCCTGCCTCCAGTGTGCCCTGCCTCCAGTGTGCC
>JAWQFJ010034204.1:0-5000 GCA_034096865.1 Theodoxus fluviatilis | reverse complement strand
GTATGTTCTGCTCATTCTTCACCGTGTGCCAAGAACTAAGTTCCCAGCAGGCAACAGGGATGGCAGGCGGCGGTGTAGTAGCGCAACACTACACACAGACCGTCGATCCGAAAATCGGCAGTCAACGAGGGGTTCCGACATGACAAACACCATTAGGCTTACATCAGAGGCTGGCACCGAAGTGAGAGCGAGCCGTTCTAATGCTCGTTACAAATACCTCCACGCCTCCGCTCCGGCAGACTTCTGTAGACACAAACAAAGGGATCGGTACTGGCCGTCTGGATATCCCACGGGTCGTTGCACCCGGACAAAGACAGGGTACCTTCAGACGCATACATGTGCGAAGCTGACTTTTGGCAGCGACCTAGTGGGCGAGATTGGAACGATGATTCCTGCACACACAGAGCGCCAGCACAGCAAGGGCGAGGCGGGCATGCGTGGGGTGTGTGCAGTGGCTTCATGGCCCTGTGTCGCTCTTTGCCAGAAAAGGCTCCACAGTCGACTTGTGCCCAACGCGCCTTGCTTGACGGACAGGTGGAGAATCGACCCGGTAAAGAGCTGGCAGCGATGGAAGAAGGGAGAAACCAAGTAGCGGAGCTTCACCCAACCTTACTTACCAAACACATTTCCGCTTAATTAGAAATTTGTTCAAAAGGAAACCTACAGCAGATTTACAAATACATGTCTGATGTGACTTCTTAGAATGTTTCTTTGTTTTTCTCTGTTGAAATAACCATCTTGAACGGATTCTTTCTTAATTATCTCACGTGCATATTGCAAATGGTCTCAGATTACAGTTGAATTGGACATATGTCGAATCACAAATATCATTCCATATATATGACTGAATTCTGGAAGATGTGAAATCAAAATATCATCCACTGCCAATGCTATGAAATGCGCAGTATCGACATCAGCATTACTTTAGAAAGAGAAGAAAGACCCACTTTTTTCCACCCAGCTCTTTCTCACCACAAAGGAACTCAGGATGCTGGCATTTTTTGGACTGGCTCAAAGCGGCTCTTCACGTCTCGCTGTTTGACTTGCAGGTCCGTTGCTTACTCTGCACACACGCAGGCAATGGCGGGAGGCAGGGCGGGGCTGGAACGTCAGGCGGGCTGGCGGCTTCTTTGATCATGACACATCACGTGGTCCAGTCCAAGACCTGGATGCGCCAAGGTGCGGTGCCAACCTCAGACCGCATTTTCCCCACGCCTTGTCATGGCGAGGGCGTGGGATGGGGTGTGCTTCCTATTAGCAGAGCCGCGCTCTCCAGCTCAGCGATTCATCATTAGAATTGTCTGCCTGCACGACTGGGTTGTGAGGTGCTGATACGTCAGTCCCACTCGCTATGGACTGGGTGGGTCGCCTTTTCAGCGTGATCTCCGTGCATACTCTCATGCTGAAGGGTCTTTGGTTCAAAATCATCCAACACTTGTGTGCTAGATGTCATGCAGCGAATACACTTTTCAATTTCTAAAATCCGGTGATGTGAATTTCTTTACAAGATGTACGGACACGCGGCAGAATAGAATGAAAACCTCGCGCAACCGTAAGGAGTAGCTAAGCAGTGCAGTCTCTCGAGTGAGTCTCAGGATTACTACGCAGGAACTGGATTCAGATCTTCGCCATTGCTTGAGACGACACGCAGGCAGGCAGGACAGAAAAGAAGAAGAAGAAGAAGAAGAAGAAGAAGAAGAAGAAGAAGAAGAAGAAGAAGAAGAAGAAGAAGAAGAAGAAGAAGAAGAAGAAAGGAGGAGGAGGAGGAGGAGGAGGAGGAGGAGGAGGAGGAGGAGGAGGAGGAGGAGGAGGAGGAGGAGGAAGGAGGAAGGAGGAAGGAGGAGGAGGAGGAAGGAGGAGGAGGAGGAGGAGGAGGAGGAGGAGGAGGAGGAGGAGGAGGAGGAGGAGGAGGAGGAGGGAGGAGGAAGGAAGAAGGAGGAAGGAAGAAAAAAGAAAGAAGGAAAAAAGACAGAAAGAAGGAAAAAAGACAGAAAGAAGGAAAAAATAGAAAGAACAAAAACAGACAGAAAGAACGAAAAAAGACAGAAAGAACGATAAAGACAGAAAGAAACAGAAAGAAACATAAAAAGAAAAAGAAACTCGCGTGCAGGTACAGGGTAAAAACAGAATGTACAAGATCCCTGCAGACAAAGTTGTCTCATGTGATACGAAGAATCAAGCCCAGAATCATTGCGTGTTGCTTTAGGCCTTCAAACGATGGCTACGTACACAAACAGGTTTTCAAATACACATGACGTAGCTCATAAAACACTGAGGTCGGCTACGCAACCTCTGAGCTCTTTGATGTTGCTCGGAATTGCTTTACACGCAGCCACGTTTCTCTGGTGAGGGCATGCCTCTGTTTGCCTTTTGCGAGTAGAAAGAAAATTGTTGTGGTGATAACGCGTGTGAATGAGCTTTTCTTTCAATGCGGCCAGAGAGAATAGACTAGTAAATAAACAGTTTTCAGATCGGTTCATCTCAAACCCAGATAAAGACTTTGAGATAGGATCAAATCCGATGGTTTTTTCACTCGTCTGTTTTATCACTGCTCATCTAAATCGAAAAACAAAACTTTTTCACCCGTCTGTTTTCTCAACGGAAATTCTCATCCCAGACAAAGCACAAGTAAACACCTCGTCGCCTTACTTAGGTGATAGCCTTGCTTACGCGCCGACCTCTTCCAAGTGGTGATGGGCAAAAACCACGCAACAGATCGACTCAGCCACCCAAGCAAGACCCCACAGGAAAAGCATGGAATTCGTCCAGAGAATCGGTTCCTTGCGTAAATGTGTACGATGCTGAATTAGAGGTTTCATCTTGTGATACACTGCGTGTTTCCAGCACTCGTTTTTAAACAGGCTAGGTGGAATGGGATTTTCAAGTGGTGAAACACACGTACACATACAAACAAACACACATACACAGATACACACACAGATACACACACACAGACATACACGGATATACACATACACACACACATGCATGCACACACACACACACATACACACACACACACAGAGAGAAACACACACGCACACACGCACACATACACACACTTTTTGTTCTGTATTTTCATTTATAGAAATATGTATTTGCATTCAGTGCGTTTCGTAAGCTTACAGAAACACTGTTCCTATTTAAATGCAGGCTTAAACGAAAATTGGAAAGCATGAGAGAACATGACTATTGTGAGTGAAAGTTCGATAAACATGGAATAGTGATTGGAACACTTCCAGCAAAGGCTGTTTGCATGCTCCTATCGACTGTTGCAGGGCATTCCGAAACTAGAGAGCACTTTGACAGCGCATATCTCCGCCATGGAAGCCAACATTTATCTTCCATGGTCTGTATAATTGATAAAGGCAACTTGCTTTGCTAGCCATGCCTGAGTCTACAAATTTAGTTCATTTTATTGACTGTGAAAGCGATATGAGTACCAAACGCATACGCAACGCTTTCAATAGTTTGACGTCAACTTCTTAATGTGCAGTAAAATTTCTCTTTATGCTTTCAATTCTCAAACTACATAAGAGATCACGTTCTCTTTATGGTTGTAAGTCCCAAATTACATAACAGATAGCATTCTCTTTATGGTTGTAATTCCCAAACTACACAACAGATAGCATTCTCTTTATGCTTGTAAATCCCAAACTACATAACAGATAGCATTCTCTTTATGGTTGTAATTCCCAAACTACATAACACAGAGCATTCTCTTTATGGTTGTAAGTCCCACGTTCTCTTTATGGTTGTAAGTCCCACATTACATAACATAGCATTCTCTTTATGGTTGTAAGTCCCAAACTACATAACAGATAGCATTCTCTTTATGGTTGTAAGTCCCACATTACATAACAGAGCATTCTCTTTATGGTTGTAATTCCCAAATTACATATCAGATAGCATTTACTCTATGGTTGTAATTCCCAAATTACATATCAGATAGCATTTACTCTATGGTTGTAATTCCCAAATTACATATCAGATAGCATTTACTTTATGGTTGTAATTCCCAAATTACATATCAGATAGCATTTACTCTATGGTTGTAATTCCCAAATTATCATAGCAGCTAGCAGGTTTACTCTATGGTTGTAAGTCCCAAATTACATATCAGATAGCATTTACTTTATGGTTGTAATTCCCAAATTACATATCAGATAGCATTTACTTTATGGTTGTAATTCCCAAATTACATATCAGATAGCATTTACTTTATGGTTGTAAGTCCCAAATTACATAATAGATAGCATTTACTCTATGGTTGTAATTTCCAAATTACATATCAGATAGCATTTACTCTATGGTTGTAATTCCCAAATTACATATCAGATAGTCATTTACTCGTATGGGTGTTATTCCCAAATTACATATCAGATAGCATTTACTTTATGGTTGTAATTCCCAAATTACATATCAGATAGCATTTACTCTATGGTTGTAATTCCCAAATTACATAATAGATAGCATTCTCTTTATGCTTTCAATTCCCAAACCACATAACGCCTTGAGCTTGCCTATTAGGGAAGGTATGTGCGTATAAATAATCTGTATTATTATTATTATTATTATTATTATTATTATTATTATTATTATTATTATTATTATTATTATTGTGACCCCCACAAATGATCTTTCCTTTATTAGTACATAATTATTATCTCCCTTTTTCTATTGCAAAACTATGATCATTTGTGTGTGTGTGTTATATTCCTTATTATCTTCAATGCATGAGCCTATGCTTTCTTTTCCATCTGTAGCAGTCGATGTTTTAGGCCTATTCTCAACTCTATTACCTCCCCCTTACTTGCACTGCCAGGGGCTGCATTCCTCTCCATCCCTTATCTGTCGAAAGATGGGAACCAGCTCTAGTTCCACAGGGGTTAGGTTTTTTTGGGCGCAGGAATTTGACCCCGTTCTGTTCTTTGTAGAAATTGGGAGAACTGAAGAAATTAAGTATAATTGTAAATCAGTTGTGTTGTGGGCTATTATAA
>JAWQFJ010034202.1:0-2500 GCA_034096865.1 Theodoxus fluviatilis | reverse complement strand
TGCACAGTTCCGTAGTTGACAAATGCAGGCTAATCAGTTCACGGCAGTGCTGCTTGGCACAAATTTATTGGAGGACATGGAGCCACGTGACACGCGATAAGTTCAGAAACACCCGTGTGTGGTGGGTGGGACTTGGAGTCACGCCAAGAAGTGTGTGTGCTCGGTGAGCGAAACTTTAAATGCGAGTCACGTCCACTGGAGAAGAGCGACGCGGGCAGGACCAGGTGCAGGGCGCTACAGGACAGACGGAGTTTTTTTGGTCAGGAAGACAAGATGGTGACAACGACTTCTCGTCTGTGTCTGTGTGCTGGACTTCTCTTGCTGGCAGGTAGGTCAATCTCCAAATAGTGTGTCCAGTTTTCGTGATGTGCGTAGTTTACAATGCGGGTGTAGGAGTTCAATTATCACATACGTGGCTCATGCGAGATGAAAGGCTGTGTCACAACCGTTTGAGATGTGGGAAACATAGAAACCAGTGTAAAGGGAAGAAAAAAGTGTACTGCAGTAATCTGTTTATTCTAATATATTTTGTTGTGAAAATGGAACATATCGTTTGACTTGCGAGAAAAGTGCTTATATTGAAAAGAAAGTATTGTAACACTTTTAGTTATGATAGACAATACTGTATGACACCATACCCCTTCCACCATTTACCTTTCACAAAGAAGAAAGTGTGTACCATTGTGATGGTGATGGTCGTGGTTATGGTAGAGTCAGTGATGATGACGACGACAACGACGATAATGATATTATTTTCAGTGATGCTGATGTTGATGACGACGACGACGACGACGACAAAAAAAAAGAATGACTACCAGATAAATGCATCGTGTGGACTGTCAACTGCAGTATCATTGTGCAATGCCCCAAACACATGAGAGGGAAGCACTGTGGGTAACTGCCGAGATTTGAACCCCGGTCTCTTCAGCGACAGGCTGCAGGGGCTGATGGCGCAACCGTTGTTTCATCCTCGTGTAGTACGCATGTGAGATATTTCTCTGTGGAGAGACGGACAGAAACATAGAGATGTCGATTTACATTCGCGGTGCCACCTTGACGCAGATTACTGAACGAGGTTTACTACAGGGTGGGTGAGTGGTGTCCACAGTCTATGTGGCTGACACCGCCTCTGCCGAAAGTTTGGGTTGAGGTGCTGTATCTTTCAAATGGTGTCTGGAGGAGAAGCGATGGTTTGGTAGCTTTGACGGACCATGGTGCTTGTCCATTTGGTGGACTGACGTCATCAGTCTGGCGGGGTCCTTCAGACAGTGCACGGAGGCTGCAGGCTCGGGTTGTGCTGCTCAAAGGCGTCCTGCCATCGCATGTGTGGAAGCTGATTCAGTATGAAAGCTTGACAGAGCAAAACTTTGCCTTCCGATAACGCTGCACTACCTGCAAAAGTAAAGAATGTCATGAAGGGTTCAACAAACTCAACTGAACTGCGAGAAACGTCAAACTAGGATTACGCTTTCGGGTGAAGCCTGCCGCTAAGCGCTGGTGCTCCGCCAGTAAGTGGCGCAATCAGTCCACACCTGACACAGTTTGTAAAGTGGGACAAGCAAGGCGTGTGTGTAGAAAGACAGGCGTTTGTGGTACAGTATGCACCAGGGCAGCCAGGCGTCCAGTTTAGCCAAGGGACGACAGGATGACGTCAGGCGTGTTATGGCTCATAACGATCGAGTTTCCAAATGCTGAGATGTACTGCACAGTCACGTCAGGCGAGATAAATGACACTGCCGCCTGGCGGGCAGAGTTCCCATTCAGAACTCTGGCGGGTGTGCACAGCCGTCTTTCCGCACGACAGCGGTGAGAGCAAACTCCCAACTTCCCGTCTGCCGACCGCAGCTCCCGCACTAATGACGTCATACAAACACGATGGAAGGCGGCACTTCCTTTACAGAATGGACAGAGCGCCGTGTCGTTCAGCACAGTCGGCCTGGAATGACGGGTAGATCTTCCTTTCTCGTCTGCCCCCAATTCTACTAAGGCGTTGGGCTTTGCAGCGAGGCGCTGTGCCGTGGTTCATTCCCAGGGGCGGGAGAGATGGGAGAATAAGTTATAAATCATGTTGATGGAGGAAAATTGCTGCTACCTTGTCTTGTCACTTTGTCTGGTATGAATGAGTGCATGATTGTGCATGAATGAATAGGTGAACATCGATTGATGCACCTGTTGGTAAACGTCTTTACGTGCCAACAAGAATGAAAGTTGTGATGTCTGTGGGATCTTCCCATTACCCATGGTGTTTAGTGTAATCCTACTGACGTAACAATACGACCAGCGTCGGTACTTTGCTTGTTACCAGTGCACGGAGCGCAGTGCACAGCGTGAGACGGCCAGTGACGACACGGGAAGGTCCCGTGCTGCACACAGGCAGAGAGGCTGGCGGAGTGCGGGGGTGGGGCAGGTAGAGGGGAGGGAATTCAGCTTTGCTGGGCAGGACTAACTCTGGCTGATATCACGCTATGTCCGCACCGAATGCACTGGCCTTGCCAACACG
>JAWQFJ010034200.1:10000-25000 GCA_034096865.1 Theodoxus fluviatilis | reverse complement strand
CAACTGATTCATATTTGCTTGTACAATCCAGCAAACTCATCTATTCTTTTATTTTTTGTTCCCTTAATCTAAAGGCATAGACTATGTACATAGCTACTGATCCTGTCATTAGCTCCCTGCATAAGATATTGACATACACTACCATACTTGATTTTATTTAAGTACCACTCTAGGTATTTTCCCTTAGTTGCTGGTATGCGGGACATGACAACAGAAAGTTTTCATCGTTCTCTCTTTCCTCGCAAAATGTATATTTCACGTTTTATTTACTTCCAAACAATGTGTTAACACTCAGTTCATTTATTCCAAATCGGAATCGAATAAACACATATCAAAATGTTTTAATATCCAATGTGTTCAAACACTTTTGTTAACCAAAACTTTGCTTAATAGATGAAAACCACCTTTAGCTGTCGCTACTGGTATGTTTACTACTGCAGTCTTGGAGATAACAATACTTCATCCTATGTTGTAGTTGCAGCATGAAACATTTCTCGTCTGCATATTGTCCGTTCATCCACACATATCCGAAGCCGGCTTGAAACAGACAGCACTTCACCTTTTCTGGCCAGTTTCGACCTTCTTTAATGTAGGAGTTTAGAGGCATCATAAGTGATTGCTTAGGGAGTCTACTTTCTCCCATTTTGCATAGTTTCAGCCAATATTTTATAATTCTGATGCTACTATTTCCTGAAATTGGATAGCGCCCAAGATATCCATAGACCATGTGATTTGGAGTTCTCCAGTCTAGTCCCAGTAACGTTTTGCATATAAAAGTGTGAGTTCTCTCCACTGTGGGACGTTTTGTGAGTCCCTATATTTCTGACGCATACAAAAGGGTTGATTGGAATTGTGCATCAAACATGTTTGTAAATACCTTCGTTTTCATACCACGCAGGTTCCACAGTACTCTTAACACTTGCACACCTTTTTGCTTCTCTCTCACTGCTAGATCTTCTAATGTGGCCTCGGTAGACAGTTTAGTGGTAAACACGTATCCCAGATATTTGTACTGATTGACTACTTGTATCTGTGTCCTTTCGAGAGACCAGGGCCCGTATTCACAACGGCGATTTATCGGCGATTTATTTTAACCCCGATTTATCTCTAAACTCAGACGATTCCAACTGCTTGTTCCGCTCTCCCTTGGCTGGAAACCAGTATATATAGCAAAGCGCAACCTAGAATCCTCTGACGAGCGTACCTTATCTAACCGATCAAGATAACGCGGGGCAAGGGGATAAATCGAGTGTTGAAAAGATAAATCGCCGTTGTGAATACGGGACCAGTTTTCGCCCAGAGCAAAATGTCCGCCTCTTCTGAACACCATGACTTTGGTTTTCTCGATGTTAACCTTAAGATCTAATGTATTTGATACATGCACAAGGTTATCGAGTTGATGTTGAAGGCCAAACAGGCGTAGTCGATATAAGCACGACATCATCAGCAAAGAGCAAAAGGAATACCTCAGTCATACCAGGTACCAGCTGAACACCATGCTTGCCCTTACTTCGCACATATTCTGCTACTGAGTTAATGTATAGAGAAAAAATTGAAGGACTCTCAACGAAAGGGCCTCACCTCAGCCTGAGCCTGGGCCCTCGTCTGCACAGCCCCCACTATCTCTGTGCATTGGAACTGAGCTCCCGGAATCATACCCAGAATGACGTCGCATACGGGATTATCGATGACGCAAGCATCAACCTCTCCCCTGAACATCGGAGTATCCAATCTGACCCGTGCGACTGGTAACTCGACAATATCGCCTGCGAACTGTCGACAACGCAGCACGCGAGCCGTGATTTGATCCGGAGTAAGGAAGGATCGACGCACCCCGACAGTCGAGCACCCTGAGTCAAGCATTACCTGCACCGGTCGTCCATTCAACTGACCCGAGCAGACTTGCAAAGAACTGGGCACGTCATTCTCCATGGCACTGCTGACGTCAGGCATCTGATCCCGACTGCCAGACGAAGCAAACTCCCGTGAGTCTCCACACGGCACCACGACACAAGATGCCGTAACCTGGCCCCCTGGGGCGGGTTTTGTCGGACACGCCTGAATCTTATGGCCTGCCTCCCCGCAGTACCAACACTTGAGTTCCGTATCTGGGAGCTGAGATCTCTCAGTGTCCGTACGCCCTCCCCTGTAAAGCCCTCTGCGGGGTCCTGGACGGAAAAATGCTCGACCCCGCTGCACCCCTTGGGAGTTCGAACAAGGAACTGAAGGTGCCACAACGGGAGCAGCAACCCCTGCTGACCACACATCAGCTGCAGCCTTGGCAGACATGGACTGAGATGGGTGTGCCTCTCGATACCTTTCGGCATCGGCCACCAAGTCTTGCACCGACCCGTAATCTCGCTCCTTTAGAAAGGTGACCAAACTGGCCGAGCAAGAAGCGAGAATCTGCTCCCTCAAGACCAGATTGATGAAGCCTTCGAAGGTTTTCTCAACCCGAGACAGGTCTATCCACCGATCCAGGAGATGCCTCAAATGACTTAGATAAGTCAGCATACTTTCGCCCTGCTGAGGCTTCAAGGCACGGAAGCGAGACCGGTAACCCTCTGCGGAGCACTGGAAAGTGCGCAACAATGCTTTTTTGAGCTCGTCATAGGAGAGAGACTCTCGCAACGATAGCTCATGGTAGGTGTTGAGAGCTTTGCCCTTCAAAAGAGAGGGAAGCAGCGTAGCCCAATCCCGTCTATCCCATCCCACTGCACCAGCGTACTTCTCAAAACGGAAGAGATAGCTATCCATCTCGTCCGATTTGTCATCAAAGTACGGCAATTTTGGACTTGCCGCAATTTTTTTTGAAGGAGTGGAGGCAACATCCTTGCCCACTCTTAGTTTCTCCAATTCAAACTGCCTCTCTCGTTCTTTCTCGCGCTCTTTCCTCTCCCGCTCTTTCTCGCGCTCTTCCTGCTCACGCTCTTTCTCGCGCTCTTGCCTCTCTTGTTCTTTCTCTTCCCGCTCTCTCTCTCGTTCTTTCTCCTCACGCTCTTTCTCGCGATCTTCCCGCTCACGCTCTTTCTCGCGCTCTACCCTTTCTTTCTCTTCCTCTCTCTCTATCTGCCTCTCTTCTCTCGCCCGTTCTTGTACATATCTAGTCATTTCCAGACCTTCCAATCCAAGACTTTCAGCCTCCATCTTGTACACATAAAATGGGTCAACCCGAACCAATGGGTCAACCTTGGTTGGCTTCTCTTCCATGTCAAAGTATCACAATATAATCCAAATTATTCAATACTACTCTGCTAATCTACACCCCTTCAGTGCAAAACCCCTGCAAATTCCCTACGACAATTCAAATTTGACAAGCACGCAGAACAGCGTGCAAATGGCCAATTCAAAAACAAAACAAAACAACAACTACCAAAAAAACACACAATGAAAATCAGTCAATCGTCCGAACTGACACTTCCCTCAAACATGGAAGGTACACCAGCAGAGCAAATTCAAGCATGCAAGCTGTCGGAGCCACCAACTCAAAACATGATAAATACAAACATGCAGATTGTCCGAGACGACCGTTCAATTTTTACCCATTCGCGAGCATGCAATTGTGAAATAAACTGGACAGATAAGAAAATCACTTCCTTAAGACCATACACTTCACTCACAATATTATTTCACAATCCAAAGCATGCACTTACTCCAATAAATCACAGAGCACATAATATAAATCTACAAAAACATTATCCCAATCCAAAGCATGCAAATCAGAAAATCAACAAAATCACCGAGCACATAATATTAATAACAAAATTAGCACGCAATCCAAAGCATGCACTGTGAACTCACTGAGCCAAGATAAAAAATCAACTCAATCACAGAGCACATAATATCAATCAAAATTATCACACAATCCAAAGCATGCAACTGAAATCTCTGAGCAAATCAGAAAATCAATTAAATCACAGAGCACATAATATCAACCAAAAACCATCACACAATACAAAGCATTAAACTGAGCAAATCAGGAAATCAACGAAATCACTGAGCACATACTACCAATCACAAAATTAGCACACAATCCAAAGCATGCACTGTGAACTCAAAATGAAATTCGCACGCCGAGCATACAGATCACAAGATTTGCCAGCGCCAAACCTAAAGCCAATCGACTTTGTCTTCGAATTACAAATCACCGCCAAATTCATGCACTCACACAAAAGGTGAAGTAGGCAGGCTCGCCAGTTGTTACGGACCGGCTAACTGGGCCTCGGGTTAGCCTAGCCCGCACAAATGAAAATAAACAAGAAAAAACACGAACACCAGCACAGAAGTATAACGAAGTGTATTCGGCACACACAAACACAATCTCTCACAAGCTCCGGCCCACACCCGGGCTCACAGGAGCTAACGTGCGGCCCCCGCCGACCCTCGGTATACAGACGCTCAAGCGGCCCCCGCCGAAAATCTCGCTACAAGCGCTCAAGCGGCCCCCACCGACAGTCTTCACACCGGCTCCTGCCGATGGAGCTCCGAGCCTCACCTAGCATCTCTGGGACTCGTACCAGTCTGAAGAACCCTGAAAACAACGCAAACTCACTCATCCGTTCCTTCACTATCAATCATCATACATCCGCGGTATTTACAATGTAGAATGATAACAGATAAAATCAGCATTCACCCGTCTCCCTGGGGTTCAATCGCTCGAGTGTCGCACACCGCTTTCACTCGGCAAATATACAATCAATCGGATCATTCGCTCACACGTTCTATCAACACACTCCGCACGGACACTTCAAAGAGCCTCTTCCTGTGCTAGAGGTGCCACCGACGTTCTATCAACACACTCCGCACGGATGCTACGTGCACGTTGCACTACCTTCCAAGATGGATGCATGACACGTAGAGAAGAGGGGAAATGGGTCAGAACGCCCTAGGGCGCTCGCCTTATGCAACGCACGGCAGACGTCGCTTCCCACGCGACTAACAACGTGTGTCTAAACATAGAGTGGGCGTCGATACTTTCATAGGACGATATTAATAGATCTGATGTCATTTTCGCGTCAAAAGTTTGTTGCGCCATGCTGATTGGATAGTTGGTTCCCGCCTTTCTACAATTACATCACAGAGGGTTTCCCAGGTCTGTTCACATCAACGGGGTAGGGTGTGGGGCGGTTGGGGTTGGGGTTGGGGGAGAAGTGAGGGGGCTAGGAGTGAGGGGTGGGGGTGAAGGGTAGGGGGTGGGGGTGAGTGGGTGGGGGTAAGGGGCTGGAAGTAAGGGCTGGGGGTAGGGGTAGGGGGTAGGGGTAGGGGGTAGGAAGGTTGGGTGGAGCATAGGGGTTGGGGCTGGGGGTAAGGGGTCGGGTGGGGGGGTGGGAGTGAGGTGGGGGGTGGGGGGTTAGGGCTGGGGGTGGGGGTAGAGGATGGGGTGGGGTGGGGGTTAATGGGTTTGGGTGGGGGTGGGGGTTGGGGTAGGGGGTTGGGAATGAGGGGTTAGAGGGAGGAGTTAGAGAGTGGGTGTAGGGGCTGGGGGTAGGGGGTGGTTTTGGGGGAAGGGGTGGTGGTGGGGATAAGGTGGTGGTGGGGGATAGGGGGAGGGGTGGATGGGGGAGGGGGTGGGTGGAGTGAGGGAAGGGGGGATACGGGGGGACGGGATGGAGGATGGGTTGCGGGGAAGTTTGGTGAGGGTAGGGTGAAATGAAATTTCCAAGCGTTTTTTGGTCTGGGGGGTGATGGAGGGTGAGAAGCAGGAGGGGTGGATGGTGGGGGTGGGGGTGGGGGGTGGGTAAGGGAAGCAGGAGGGGTGGAGGGTGGTGGTGGGGATGAGGATAAAAGCAGGGAAGGGACTGAGGGGCGGAGGGAGGAGATGGGCTACGCCCTAAGCCGAACCATTTTTGCTTCCTTTTTTTGAACCGAGGTTTTTCCAGATCTAACTTGTAGATCGACAAACCCACTGCGTAGGTCCAGAGTCACTTGTAGGTTTTTCCAAATCTATTCGTAGAAAAATGAACACTGTGTTTAGACACACGTTTTTTGTTGCGACAGAGCTTCATCAAATCTAAAATTAACCTCACGTGCCACATGACCTCAGATATGCAGGAAAATGTTGTGAGTGCGCTTTGCACTGGTAAATATTTCCTTGTGATCTTCGTGGAAAGAAACGGAGTACAGCGATTTTTTTCCTTGTGAGGCAGGATTTCATTTTGTTTTCAGTGTTGTTGTTGTTGTTGTTGTTGTTGTTCGCTGCCATGGCTAAAAAGGCTATTATCAAGACAAAAGTAGTGACACCTAGGCGAAACAAACAAAATGTAGGAAGATTTTGGATCCTCTGTGTGCATGGTGGCCAGTCTAGACCGATATAAGAGACAGACGTCGTTCTCAGGCCTGAGGAGGAGGAGGAAGAAGCTGTAGCATCAACATATGCTGAGGAGGGGAGGTTAGACAACGTCACAGCATAACTTATAATATAATTGCACCAAGTTATTTTAATTTCAGGCACAGCATGTTGTTTGTAGTATACTCAAAGACATCAGCATTGAAAGCCATGACTAAGCTGTCACATAAGTTCTGATTTTTAAAGTTCTGTAGAAAAGAAGTGGAGTGAAATTAAATGGATCAGGCTTACTCAGAGTTACGTTAATTGTTTTGGGAGGTTTACACATTGCTTGAGAACACGTGTGTGTGTGTGTGTGTGTGTGTGTGTGTGTGTGTGTGTGTGTGTGTGTGAGTGTGTGCATGTGTGTATGTGTGTGTGTGTGTGTGTGTGTGTGTGTGTGTGTGTGTGTGTGTTCAACAGCCTTTCCTACGTAACGGGTTAAAGGCAGAAATCCTGTTCATACTCCAGCGCCTGCTCGCTCCTCTCTGGAACACAGAGCTTTCCAGACGGTACCAAGCTAAGTTGGCAAAATGCCAGTCCGTGTACACCGAGCAGAGCTGTGGTCCTTGCCCAAAGAGCTACTGGCAGAGTGCCGGGCAACCGTTGTGACGAGGTCTGTGTACACAGCACTGCCACAGGTGCCTGGCCTGGGGCGGGTTTCAAAATAGGTAGTCGATCTTGGTCGCAAGATCTTGCTTCGCAGTAAGAGCTAGCTAAAAAAGAAACTACCCAACGTGACGAAGTAATGCGCATGCGTAGACGTCACGACAAGAGGTGAACTGGCCACATTTCAATGGCCGACGTGTTGCCGGTTCATTCAGAAAACGCTCTATTTCGAGATACTAGCAACCCATCCAAAGAAAATAGAAGCCATGCACAGCATTAATTTATCAAAGGTGTATGTTGAATGCAGTAATAGATCGTGAAACCTCCTACAGTTTACACATCGAATGCAGGTCAACGCATCCACGACGAACTTTTGTCTCGAATCTTAAAAGCTAGGCACCTCTCAAGCTGCCTCGCTCAATCTACGCTCGTCTACGATTGGCTCGATAGCAAGCAAAGAATGAAACTGCCCATTCGGCGAGATCTACGTAGATCTACCGAGATCTTTGCATTTTGAAACCCGCCCCTGGCAAGAACACGTGCAAGTTGGGGGAGACGCTCGGGTTCCATGTTTCCCTTGCTGACAGCGTGCCGCACGCTCCAGGCGTTCATTGGCAGCTGTCGCAATGAAAACAAAGTCCACCTACGTCAGAGCTTGAGTACAGTGGGAAGCTGTTGTCTAAGGGGGCTCTCTGTGCACCGTATTTGCAGTGTAGTTATGGGTCCACTCCTTCCTCCAGTCTGCCACGTAGCAATTTCTTTTTGTGCCAAGTTTGTATGTACTAAAGAAATATCAAAATAATAACACGAGCAAAACTTGCAGGTGCAAAATATGTTTCGACCACTTAAGGCAACATGCATTGTCTGTCACAGAGTGGTGCTTGATACAAGACTACAAGGCTAAATCAATCGTCACTTTACACAGCTCCGAGTTGTGGTGACATAGTCTATTAAACGCCAGTGCTTGGATCGGTGGTGCATCTGTATTTTCTTGTGCATGCCTGGCAGCTTGAAGAGGATGTTCCTGATGGTGAGGCCACGTACAGCGAAGAAGGTGAGGAGCAGCCGGCCGTCTGGGTTCTCCTGACCCGTGCCTTGAGGACCAAGAGCACCTGTCTCTTACCGGTGATCATTTTGCACGTTCTGCCACATGACGGCTTGTATTGCACGTGCGACACGGTGCAGTTTAGCAAGTGCTGACACTGCAAAAACTCTTAAAGGTACATCGTCCGGGACTGGGAGCGGACTTAAAGCCCTACCACCTATTTGAGTCGTGACACACTGCTCCCCTCACACGAGGAGAGGTCTAGAAATGGTGACCTAAAGGAGGTTTGCCATCAGGTCCTGTCAGCCTACCGCAGCTGATTGGATATTTACATGTACCACTGCGGTCGAAACATAATTATCACAGATGGCAAACTATTCAAGAATAAACGCTGATATATATGTGTTGGTGCATGGAACATCAGGACACTCA
This sequence comes from Theodoxus fluviatilis, assembly GCA_034096865.1. Classification (NCBI taxonomy): domain Eukaryota; kingdom Metazoa; phylum Mollusca; class Gastropoda; order Cycloneritida; family Neritidae; genus Theodoxus; species Theodoxus fluviatilis. The sequence goes on along the minus strand of JAWQFJ010034200.1, from coordinate 16,589 downwards.
TTGACAACAACAGAAGAGACAGACCCGAGAAATGAACAGCACTAGTGGCAAGCGAGTTGCAGATCTATAAGATCGACATTGCAGATCCGTCTGGCTCACACTGGGGAAATGGCAGAGCTTGCTGCTGGCTACACCTTCTGTTTTTGGAGTGGCGAGGCAGAGGAAGAGCCCCCAAAAAGCTGGAGTTGGCTTTGCAGTTAGGACAGCCCTCCTCAAGAGCCGGGACTCCCTGCCCAGAGGGATAAGCGACCGACTAATGAACCTTCGGATGCCTCTAAGCAAAAACCAACACCTGTCATTGTTTAGTGTGTATGCCAACACTAAGACGTACAGCTTAGAGGACAAGGAGGTTATTCTGCCAAAGCCTTGGTGACATCATTCAGGCAGTGTGAAGAAAGGACAAGCTTCTGCTGCTAGATGGTTTTAATGCCAGAGTGGGCAGTGTGTTTGTGCCTGAGCCGCGTCTCCAGGGGCCGCTGTGCCGGTGGGTACGGCCTGGTTTTTGGCTTACCGGTCTGGTTGTGTGTGTGGAATTGTTTCTGAGCGGCGTCTCAGGGGGCCGCTGTGCCTGGTTGGCAAGACCTGACGTTGGCTTGCCGGTCTCTTTTTTCTACGTTGTTTTGTTTTGTCGGGTCAAAGCTTTGAGCTTGGAACATTGTGACGGACTGTAGCCCCTCTTGAGTGATAGTCATTTGGCTTAAATTGGAGTTTCGTGGTGTTGTGCTTTGGAGGATTGTGGTGTGTTTTGGAGGTTCGTGGTGTGCATTAAGGTGGGGGATTGATTTGCGCATTATGGAGGAATATTGTTTTGTGCATTGATGGTGGAATATTGTTTTGTGCATTGATGGTGGAATATTGTTTTGTGCATTGATGGTGGAATATTGTTTTGTGCATTGATGGTGGAATATTGTTTTGTGCATTGATGGTGGAATATTGTTTTGTGCATTGATGGTGGAATATTGTTTTGTGATTTGGAGGTGAAGTGTTGGTGATTTGTGAATTGATGGTGGAATATTGATTTGTGCTTCGGCAGAGGATTGTTCCTGCATTGACCATCTCTTGGTTTCATGTTATTAAATTGTTTCATTTTCTTGATTCATATTTTGTTTGGCATTATTTGAATAGAGTGTGTTAAGTCTGTAAACAATTGGGCAGTTTTCCCTTTTAAAATTTAACATCTGCACGGGACTACAATTCCCATCAGTAGTCGTCCACCCGGGCCGTGACATAGTGCTGTCCCTAGAAAGAGCTGCTCCGTCACCAAAGCGGCTGCCGAGCTCCACCCTTGCCTCGGCGAGATGGAGAGCGACCATCCTACTGAGGTCGCCTGAGTGCAGGTCTGTGAATTGCAGCTCCCAGTGCCATCTTGCCCCTGTCCTGTGGTTGCTCGGCAATCTCCTCAGGACTTGTGAGAAGTTAACAAAGTCCGTGGGCTGCCTATCCACCAATACCCCACCCCCACCCCCCGGTCTGGCCGCTGATGACAAATTTGATGACGACATCACGTTCTGTCGACCACCTGGACTGCGGGATTTGCCGGGATAGTTGTGGGGTCCACTGGTAAAGCGCTTCAGAGGATCCACATCGAATTTTCTATCTAAATTTCCACTAATAGCCTGTGCCTCTTCTGAGGCTTCCACAAGGCAGTGGGGGTTCGGAGTAAGAGCTTTCATTCTCTCAGAGTGGTTGCCAACCAAAGCTAAGTGAGCTCAGTGTTCATTTTTCCCAATTATACCGCCGAGGAGCCGGCTGCGCCAGACGAGAATACGTGAGAACAGTGGGGACCACATGCAGCTGCCCGTGCAGGTACGTTTGAGTAGGGGAGTGCGTGTGCATGCACAGTGGTGCAGTGACGGTTCACTAGCCCCGGATACGTGCGTATTGCGCGTCACTTTCCATTTGTTGCGCTGGACGTCGGTCCACACCTCAACATCCTCCTCCCCACCTACCCACCCAGACACACACACACACACAAGCACACACACACGCACGCACGCACGCACGCACACACACACACACACGCACACACACACACACACACACACACACACACACACACACACACACACACACACACACACACACACTGATGAGTTAATTCCACTGCGTATGACGAAGAACCAAGTCAACACTCTCACTTTTACCGGCATTCATCCTTCTCTACCTCTGCAATAGAAACGTGCCGTTAGATTTACTGGCATTAGTCTGGTTACTGCAGTCACGTGACGTAACCATTCCCCCGAGAAAGTCGGAATGGACGTGTACTGTACTGGGCTGCATATGAACCTACAATTTTAGTGTGTAACTACGTCGTGGTGGTCAACTTCGTTGTGCACAACTTTGAGCTGTTCCCGCCTACGACAGTAAGGTCTGCATGAGACGCTACTTGGTCGCCACAACGAAGTAACGAACCCGATAGAGATTTTATTTTATCTTGGGATATCCCATCTAATGCGCATGCGTAGAATCAAAGGGGAGGGTTGAAACCCCATCATCTCCCCTCTCGTCCTTCCTGGTGGGGGGTCAGGCAGGGGGTGTAGGGGACGGCTATCTGTGCTTGTGGCTGATAAGCGCGCAAGGCCGCTTTCTCACCCCCTAGTGCAGGGGCGGGTAGTCGATCTTGGTCGCAAGATCTTGCTTCGCAGTAAGAGCTAGCTAAAAAAGAAACTACCCAACGTGACGAAGTAATGCGCATGCGTAGACGTCACGACAAGAGGTGAACAGGCCACATTTCAATGGCCGACGTGTTGCCGGTTCATTCAGAAAACGCTCTATTTCGAGATACTAGCAACCCATCCAAAGAAAATAGAAGCCATGCACAGCATTAATTTATCAAAGGTGTATGTTGAATGCATTAATAGATCGTGAAACCTCCTACAGTTTACACATCGAATGCAGGTCAACGCATCCACGACGAACTTTTGTCTCGAATCTTAAAAGCTAGGCACCTCTCAAGCTGCCTCGCTCAATCTACGCTCGTCTACGATTGGCTCGATAGCAAGCAAAGAATGAAACTGCCCATTCGGCGAGATCTACGTAGATCTACCGAGATCTTCGCATTTTGAAACCCGCCCCTGGTGCCGGAGGCTGGCGCCTTAGCTTGAAAAACGCGTTGACCTCCATTCCCATTTGTAAAATATTCGCGCTTTAACGACCTAGTGATGCATTCAACATACAGCTTTGATAAATTAATGCTGTTCATGGCTTACATTTTCTTTGGATGGGTTGCTAGTATCCCATGATATAGCGTTTTGTGTGCGAACCGAGAGAGAGGTCCGCCATTGAATATCGCATAAAGTAGGTTACTTAGCCGTGTAGTGCTGATACAGCGCACCACTACATTTTGGGTCGTTTAGTGGCAAACTTAGGAGGTAACTACGCGTAGTGAGATTTCATGCAGATGTTGTGACGTTTCTCGAACCTACTCGCAACATCGCAGGCGCAGTTGATTGTTGTGTATCGGTCAGGTCACGGCCTTGACCCGCGCGCGACCGAGTTAGGCTAATATTAGCTTGTTGTGACACAGTAAGTCAGTCGCGTCGCAGTTAGGAATGTGGGAGTAAATACGATAAGGTGCTGGTAGTTTCTAGAAATTGTGTAAAGGTATATAAGGAGCGAAAGCGAGTGAGAGAGGGAGAGCAGCAGATACGACAGAGTTAAAGGTGAGAGCTTTGACTCCCAGGGGAGCGAGTTTCTGCTGTGTGCTAGCGAGCCTCTGCAGTACTGTAAGCAGAGTGAAGCTGTGTGAGCGCTATACGAATTGCTGTTGCTGATTTTCACCACTGTAGAGGTCAGTGCGTGAATAAAGTTCATTGGAAACGATCACCAGAGTCTGTCACTGTGACTTCCTAGCGCAAGCCAGGAGAACCCCCGTACATCAAGATAGTGCAGAGAAGAGTGCAACACAGACCTTCCTTCACATGGTTAGATTCGTCCCTTACTTCTTCCCCAGGCTGTCTCTGCCTCGACCTTACCCCACCCCCCAACCCCCATCCTTCCTCCCCATCACTACTTTCCTCCTCTCCACTTTCCCTGGCGTCTGCCCTTAATGGCCTGCCCACCTCATTGTGCAGTCTGCCAGCAGTGACACGCTCAGTAACGGGGATTACTCAAGTGTGACATGCTGACATCGGGAAAACTCGTTGCACACACGAGGAAGCGATGTTTTTGGTTGGCTTCTCGTTGCAAAGAGTCTCTCCCTGCGTTCCGTTGACTCTGCTTCATCTCTGCTACGGTGTAGCAGGGTCAGGAGTTTCGATTGGTCGGTTTCTTTAATTATTTTTAAAGCACGTTACCATTAAAAGTAGAGGGTTTTGGAGGCTCCATTTGAATACACGAATCTCGAATATTATTTCACACTCAAATTTATCACTATTGATCGAAGAAACGACCTAATAAAAGTATTAGGGTGGAAAATCATTCATACACAATCTTTGGTGACGTTTCACCCAGTGGCAGAGGTCAACTTCCTGTCAAAGGTCGCGCAGCAGCTAGAGCGTTTGCTGTGCCTAGCAACGATGAAACTACAGAACTCGTAGCCGCATTTGATTGGCTCATACTAAACACAACTAATTGGAAGTCACTCCACCGACTTGCACGGTAAACATGCTTCGAACCATGGAGTTTACATAACATGGAAGTGGAATACGTGCCGATTGCTGTCAAATTTCGAAGAAATAAATGTTTTCGTGCTCTCATCACCGTGGCAGAGTGGATTGTATGTCTTGGTTTGATATTTGTAGTAAACGTCGGCATTTATACCCATGAGTGTAACGATTTAGCAGATGACACACATGTTTGGATTCCCTTGACCTTACTCTATGACTGGTGATGGTTACCTCCCTTTTGTTATTAATGGATTTTCGACCCTAATGCTTTTATTAAGTCGTTTCTTCGTTCAAGAGTGATAAATTTGAGTGTGAAATAATATTGGGGATTCGTGTATTCAAAGGGGGCCTCCAAAACCCTCTACTTTTAATGGTAACGTGCTTTAAAAATAATTAAAGAAACCGACCAATCGAAACTCGTGACCCTGCTACACCGTAGCAGAGATGAAGCAGAGTCAACGGAACGCAGGGTTTGTTACAACACGCGTGAGTTGTTCTCACTGAGCTACATGATGCTACGTGGCTAATATCATGTAACTCTGCGGTTTCTCTCTGGAGCGTTTTTTCTTATTGGTTGATTGACGGCTGTGCCGTTACGTTGACGCCAGCAGATAGACTGAACTTGAGCATGATTCCTCTCCAAAAATGCACGTGCTTTCGTGCGGTCGCATGCTTCTCACGCACACAAATCATAAAGAGTGTGTAGCCTTAGGTGACTTTTTCTGGATCTTCTCACTTTCATCCCCTCAAACTCAAAGAAAAAATAAATACTAAAAAACTGTACGCATTTTTCTTAGGTAGCCAAGGGAAAAACCTAGGAACTTTTGCATCGCAATTCATCAATATGACTGCTGCTTTTGTGGAGTCACAATTACGCTCATTACGTTGACTTACTAGTATTAACTTTTCATAATTAGAGATGCAGTGATCGGTCCGGTGCTCCCTGCTGTAAAAGAACAGCTTTACAGGTTACATTCTGGATAACAGTGTGTGGTCAAAGCTGCGATACATATTTGTAATACACATTTTGTCTGTATATGAACATTATTTAGCCGGTATCAAAGTTTGTCAAGTGTGTGTACCCACTGTAAGATCTATTTCAATAAAAACGTCTAACTGGCAGTAAAACCGTCGTCCACGTGTTTTGTAGTGACCTGAAACCAAGTTTGAGGGTCTTTGGTTGCCGGGAAATCCGTCAGTAGGCCTATATTTATGCTACTCACGCACAAGATACACTTCTGCATATAGAGCAAAACCAGTGCAATCAGAGACACGAGTTTTTTGTTTCCCGCTTTCTGTCCTGCCAGGTGGAGATGCAGCACCAGCACGTGCCAGGTACAGAGTGAATGGAACTGAGGTGGCACGGGAGGGAAGGAACACGTCATTGGAATGTCTCCCTCTGCAGTCTGGTGCAGAACCCGTCACCCCTCCCCGTTTCTACAACTGGTACAAGGACGGCAAAACTATCCCGAGTCAGACCGGATCGGTTCTCAGGCTGAACCACGTGACACGACAGGATACAGGCTACTACCAGTGTGGAGGTCCTGGCCTCTTCACCAATGAAGAAGGCCTTCATCTGCAAGTGTTTGGTAAGTGTGACGTCAGTTATGTATATTTCTGTGTGCTCGGGCACATGTGAGCATATTTCTTTATCGTTCAAGTATTCTTGTTGCGAGGTCAAGCAAGTAATGACTAAAGTGATTTCCGCATCGTTCACCAACAAAATATAGGGTATTCACGACGAATATTCCTTGCTTGTTACATGATCTTAATTATTTTCATCTCAAAAGTTTTTTGAAAAGGACTACAGAACTAAAGTGTTCCAATGTGATAGTGCTTTCTGTGAAGGGAAATTACTTTGAAAGAATGCAGGTCAAATGATACCGGAGTTTATGAAACAGCACAGTGTACATCCTTCACCATTTCAACCATTTGACATATAAAATGACACCAGGGAAACATTATTTAGCACACAAATGCAG
>JAWQFJ010034200.1:0-7500 GCA_034096865.1 Theodoxus fluviatilis | reverse complement strand
AGCAGACAGTGAGACGGTCCTCAGTAAACAAGCAGTAAGACAGTCCTCAGTAGAACAAGCAGTAAGACAGTCCTCAGTAGAACAGGCAGTAAGACAGTCCTCAGTAGAACAAGCAGTAAGACAGTCCTCAGTAGAACAAGCAGTAAGACAGTCCTCAGTAGAACAAGCAGTAAGACAGTCCTCAGTAGAACAAGCAGTAAGACTGTCCTCAGCGGGATGAAGTAAGACAGTCCTCAGTAGAACAAGCAGTAAGACAGTCCTCAGTGAAACAGATAGTAAGACAGTCCTCTGTGGAACAGGCAGGGAGATAGTCCTCTGTAAAACAGGCAGTGAGCCAGTCCTCATTGGAACAGGCAGTGAGCCAGTCCTCATTGGAACAGGCAGTGAGCCAGTCCTCATTGGAACAGGCAGTGAGACAGTCCTCATTGGAACAGGCAGTGAGCCAGTCCTCAGTGGAACAGGCAGTGAGACAGTCCTCAGTGGAACAGGCAGTGAGACAGTCCTCAGTAGAACAGGCAGTGAGACAGTCCTCAGTAGAACAGGCAGTAAGACAGTCCTCAGTAGAACAGGCAGTAAGACAGTCCTCAGTAGAACAGGCAGTAAGACAGTCCTCAGTGGAACAGACAGTAAGACAGTCCTCAGTGGAACAGGCAGTAAGACAGTCCTCTGTAGAACAGGCAGTGAGACAGTCCTCTGTGGAACAGGCAGTAAGACAGTCCTCGGTGGAACAGGCAGTAAGACAGTCCTCTGTGGAACAGTCAGTGAGACAGTTCTCAGTGAAACAAGCAGTAGGACATTCCTCAGTGGAACAGTCAAAAAGCCAGTCCTCAGTGGAATTGGCAGTAAGTCAGTATTTCTAGCACAGGCAGCGCGACAGTGTGTAGTGGACAAGCGGTGTCACGGCTTTGACGGCAGCCATGCTGGGTCAGATTGCCGTGACCTCGAAACGAAGGTCAAGGCGACAAGGGTACAGGCACATCAGTGGTCAGGGAGAACAGTGGCACGCGCCTGTCACGTTAAAAATCCGAATCTAAAAATACATCCGAACAAGAGTTATAAATAGATCTGGAAATCCCTAAGTAAGGGACGCAACTGTGTGTGACTGCTCCTTCATCCGACCGTCCTAAACATTTACTGCAACAATAGATTATATACTACACACAGAGTGAAAAATTCAAAGGATTTACTTACTTGATGGGTGTGGAATTAAGGCTGTGTTTGCTGTAGGAGGAAGTGCAAATTATCGCAGCACTCGAGGAGGACCACGCTAGCGTTGACCTCTTTGCAAAGTAAAGCCGGCCGTTACCAGTATCCGTTCTGTGAGTCTGGACAACCGAACTTAGAACTCCACGCCCACGCTGGGGTTGACCTATTTTCAAAGTTAAGCCGGCCGTTACCAAGGGGAGTCTGTAGGTGCTGGCCATCTCCGGTTACACTCACACGTGGCCAGAAATCAACAAAATCGTCCCCACTATTAATAGATATCGGGAAAAGCGTCCATTGACCTGGGAAACCCTCTGAAATCCAAATGTAGAAAGGCGCGAACAAACTGTCCAATGAGCATGGCGAAATTATCTAGTGGCGCGAAAGTGACATCAGATCTATTCATATCGACCAATGACAGTCTCTTGTTCGGATGTATTTTTAGATTCGGATTTTTAACGTGACACGCCCTCCCGCTCCGGCATTATATGGGACCTGCGCCGGTGTTCTGCAAAGCCCAGACTTCATCAAGTCTGCACATCATTCACCAGGCTGGTGTCTATGAGGCCCAGATAGTCTATTGTGATAGTCTGGGTGTTTACAGGAGCGTTTCAGACCATGGAGGAATGGGGAATGGTCACCACTGAAATATATGGTTCCAGGAATAGTCAGTTCCTTTTTACATCCGGTCCCCACGGGAATGAACAGTGTGAACACGGGACGTCCTGTCTCAAGGATCAACTCCACAGTTCACCACACATGGGGAGACACTGCTGACCTTGTCTTACATTCAACACTTAGGGGGAGGGATGTGATATGACAGGGCGTGCAAAATAACGATGTTGAACTGAGGGGCTTTGATTATGAAAATCTCATCGTTCCTTTGGAAAATGTTGTGTAAGGGCACAAGTTTCCTCAATTCCAATTGTCAGCTTAGTATATATATATATCTAAAAGTGCTGTGGAAGATACAAGAATGCTAATGTGTTACCTTTACCTAAAATCAAAGTTACAGTCATGGAATTTACCTGAGCTAAATCCGTTTTGCGCTTTTCTGCCTACCTTGAATGTCTGATTTATCACATGAAACTTTCTTATATTTCAGTTCTGGGAGACGTTCTGCCTCAGCCTGACATCAAGAACGACGCAGTACCAGTAAGCGGCCGTCCATATTCCCTGGAGTGCTTCACCACGGGAAATTACCTTGTGAATGAAGACACCGAATTCACCTGGTACAAGGACCACTCAGAGATCAAAGGTCAGTCAGGTCAGGTGCTGTGGTTCACCCCCGTGAGGGAGACCGACAAGGGAGAGTACACGTGCACTGCCAGGGAGGGACCCCTCCTCTCCACGTCTCCTGCCAGCGCTGTCTTCCACCTGACTCCTCTCGGTGAGTGACGTGTCAAGTGTCACGTGTCTCAATTCTGTTGGGGGAACTCCGCTGTGAGTATGACACTTCTTTAACAGGGACATAAATCGATATTTAACTTTTAACGTCTACTTATATGTGTCTGTACCTTGTTTTTCTCTTAGTGTCATGTTATGTTAATACGCGCGTGTATGTGTGTGTGTGTTTGTGTTTGTGTGTGTGTGTGTGTGTGTGTGTGTGTGTGTGTGTTCGTGTGTGTGTGTGTGTGTGTGTGTGTGTGTGTGTGTGAGTGTGTGTGCAAGACCTGGAATATCCACTAATTGTGGATGATTCTTTTTTTTTCTTCTCAGTGAGTCCCCAAGTCACCATTGAAACGGCATCTACTGACTCTGTTGTCAAAATAACCCTGGGAGAAAAGCTGAGCTTGATCTGTAAGGTTACCAGAGCAATTCCCCCTGTTCCTGCTGACGGCTACAGCTGGAGTTACCTCCCCTACCCCCAAGGTTCACGTCAGACCTCTGGAGGGGAAAAATAAAACACTTACCCTGGGCCCCCTGACCAAGGAGGACAGCGGTCAGTACTTCTGCCAGGCCAGGAACGACCAGAACTTCAGCAATGTGACTCTGACTGGGAACGCCTCCGTCACTGTGGAGGTCGTCTGTGAGTATCAGTCTTGTACTCGGCTTTTCACTTCACTCTGGTGACTGAAAACCATGTATACCGCATGAAGAGAAGATGACATGTACATGTACATGCACTGTAGGTTTTCTTGTGTCGCATATGACAGTATAATACCTACGTGGTTTAAGGCATCATAAATTTAAATAGTATGTCACGGGATCGTTTTTGGAATTATGGATAATTATACCTGAAATTGCTAAACAAAGAAACTCCACGGTTACTCACATAACTGCCATCATAATGTAATACTGAACTAAATCCTGAATGTAACTCCTCCCTGCTGGTACAGATCTCGACAGCATCGCACTGACACCTGACCTCGAGATCAATGAAGGTCACCATGTGACTATGACCTGCCGTGTGGAGAGCCATCCAACTGCTAATCTTACCTGGACAGTGAATGGACAGGAAGTACGTCACGTGACGTACAACGTAGACCACTACGTCATCCCGAGTGCTGCCTGCTCAGACAGCAACAACTACACGTGTCGTGCCTCCAACACAGACATGCCTGGCCTGGAGAGAAACGCCACGGTACAACTGCACGGAATCTGCAAGCAAGGTGAGGCGTTGTAGCTCTGGGCCCGTATTCACAACGGCGATTTATTTTAACCCCGATTTATCTCTAAACCCGATTTAGGTATTGCGAGGGTAGGTACTAGGTTAAATCCCCATTCACGAAGCGAAAATAACGCGGGTTTTGCTAAATCTTCATCTCGGTCAACTCAGACGACCTTGATCTCATGTACGCATGCGCACACACGTTTGTTGTTATTCATTTCCGTGTTTACGTTGTGTTTTCTTCGAGTAGACACTGATGAGTGATCTATATCTAAATCCGTGGAGTAGATATAAAAACATGGCTAGCAAGAAAAAGAGAGAAAGGCAAGGGCAGAAAACTTCAGTGAAACTGAAATGCGCGTGTTGGTGGAGGAGGTGGCGATGGACGGACGCCGCTCGCATAAAAGCTAAGCGCAAGAAGGACTTGCAGGACGGGCGGGAGGCTGCCACTACGGTTGCAAACTTCCACGTCCTCTTGCACCGCGTCGGTGATGGCCAAGATTTCCTTTCGATGGAATCGAAACTTTCTGAACACCTCTTCATCATCAAATACTTCTCCGGTCTCGGAATACTCGGGTTTTCCTTAACAGATTGTCGTGAATTCGTTTTTTTTAATCACGATCGCTGCCATCTTGCCTCTCTCGATAACCCCGGTTTATCTATTTATCTTGCCGACTTCGGGAGAATAGTTTAACCCTCTGCTTTAACGCGAGTTTAGGGCTAAATCGCCGTCATGAATAGGACAATTTAAACCAAAGTCAAGATAAATCGGGGTTAGGGGATAAATCGAGTGTTAAAAAGATAAATCGCCGTTATGAATACGGGCCCTGTTTTCTCTGCCGCTGATGCATGCTTTGGATTTGCTTTGTCTGTTATTTTCCCATTTTTCACAGCATATCTTTTGATTCCATGTTAACGAACACACACCACAATCTCAGTATTACATTCACACACACACACACACACACACACACACACACACACACACACACACACCACACACACACACACACGCACGCACACACACACATTAAACGTGGCTTTGCTTCGTTTACAAAGATCTGGAAGGTCATGGTCCTCGTCCTGTGCAGGCCCGCTCATTAATAAGCAGTCTGATGCGGGATCGGCAGGTCCGGTCACAATTGTCGCAGGGAAGGTCTGGTCGGTCGCAGCTGCCTCGTTATTTCGCCTATTTCGCTTTTCTTATAGGGAGGCCCTACAGGTGTTCTCGAAGAATGCGACGGTCCTGCTTACGAAGAGCCGCCAGGAGTCACGATCTGCAGCAATTGTTGACCAATGACGATGGTCTATGTGGCAAGCATTGAGGGACTTCCTGAGGCAGTCTTTATAGCATTTCTTTGGTCCCCCGCTGTCACGTTGGGCAGTGGAGAGTTCGCCATACATGGTGACCTTTGGGAGGCGATACTCTTCCATCTTGTGGACATGTCCTGCCCAGCGCAGCTGCGACTTCAATAGCATGGCCTCAACGCTGGTGACACCAGCCGGTTCGAGGACCTCGATGTTCATAATCAAGGCGCTCCAGATACACACACACACACACACACACACACTCACACACACACACACACACACACCCACACACACTCACTCACACACACACACACACACACACACACACACACACACACACACACACACTCACACACACACACACACACACACACACACACACACACACACACACTCACACACACACACACACACACACACACACACACACACACACACACACACAGAGAGGGGTGGGAGGTGGGGGGAGGGGCAGGAATGAACAATAAAACGTTTTTTTACAATGCAGTTTACCATGCAGCATTTAGCAGGGGTATGCAAAGATAAGGAGATTATTACTGCACACGACTGTGTCGATGTCTATGACAGTCAATCTTTAGTTTAAATTATTGTCAAACCAACAAAATTAGCGTTATTATGATGCATAATTACAATAAAAATGGAATTCGTTCTTTAATTCAATCGAGTTGTATACAATACTTCTTAGAATGTAAAACGCTCTACCGAAAAAGATTAGTACCAACATTGGAAACAGTGTCATTTGCAAAAGCATGAGGTGTTTAATAGACTGTTTGGTTCTCTTTGATGCTAATAATTCTGACAGCCGTTACTAGGCATTACAGAGATTGACGTGTAAAGTCCGTATGGAAATTCGTCTCTATGATCCTCTTGAGGGGATGACGTGTGAACACTCCAGCCTGAACAGGACCAATTCACAGGACTGGTCGACAGAGACAACTACGTCATATCTGTGCAATCGCAAGATCATGACATCAACAGCCAATGACATGCTTCCAACGTCATTATCAGTCTCTCACTCAGTGAGAAACGGGCAACTAAAAACTTAGACCAGAAACTGAATGGTAAAGACAGTATTAATTACAACCATGACCTTCACTTTGGCATTTCCTACAATTTCCTTAGTGCACCCACGAAATATAATGCAATATTTGGCTACGCGTTATGCAATCATGACGTTAGGAAATGGGATTGATTAATTGGAAGACTGTCCTGTCCAGTCAATTACCTTGTTAGCTTCTTTCGTGTCAAGTCTGATTTATTCCGTTGATGCATGCAAATTGCAAGGAAGAAAGCAACAACATTTTGGCGCTTTGTTGCAACTTCATTTTGGCAAATACTTTGTCTTTTATCAACAGAGCGACTACGACAGTTTACAAACAATTTCCTCCTCCACGTTAATTAGTTTTGCTGATATATTGATACACGAGTTGGCAATGGCTTGATGTACTTGGTTTATTATCAGTTAATGATCAACATAATTTGTTTCCAACTGAAACACGACAGAACAAGGCAGTTCAAGGTAGACTGCAACAATATGTCATTAACAAACTTTTTCAAACGGGACAATAATCGAAACGTGTACAGTCAACAGTCATTAATATTTACAGAATGAGCACTGAGCAAATGTGAATGAATCAACTACTCACTCATAGTTAGACCATCATCCATGATCAACGTAGAAAAAGGCCAATACATGAAGCGCCATGATGGAAGTAATGTCTGTGGTCGATCCAAATATTCCTGTTACTTTCTCGTTTTCAGGACTTAACTGATTCAGTTTCTTAATATTTTTGCCGTGTTTGGGGGTTGCTAATGAACCTCACAATAAAATAGAAATCTGAAAATTGCTAACATGCTCTGAAGGAAACAAAGAATTTAACCCGAAGAAATTGCTAAAATGTTCGGTATGTTCTGCAGTTGCCTTGCTTGCGTGGGCAACCAATGGATGGTTGATTTTTAAAATAAATGTGTTACTATTTTAGAATTGTTGCGGAAGAATGTGAAATGCCTGCGGATGCAAATGTAATGGGAAATGCCGCAGAAGGTTCGGGAACTTTCCCTGTCCTTGAACAGATCAGACTGGACCGAGACGGATGGTTTTTAGTGACGTTGACGTAATAATGAAAAGAAAAGAAGTAATGGAGACCTTTGTCCAACTACAATTTTTTTTTAATTCCAGAGCTTTCGGGGCCAAGTAGGCTCCTTCGTCAGTGAAAGGCTATGTGAACGTGTCTGCCCTAGTATCCGTACATACCTTTCTTTTCCCCGTCCAAATCTGACGTCGCACCACTGATGACGTAACGTCCGATGCCTAGCAACGAAATCTACCTGTATCACAAAGTAACTAAATAGAA
>JAWQFJ010034199.1:80000-83375 GCA_034096865.1 Theodoxus fluviatilis | reverse complement strand
ACAATTACACACATGAACTATATGCGTGTGTGTGTATATGTGTGTGTGTGTGTGTGTGTATGTGTGTGTATGTGTGTGTGTGTGTGTGTGTATGTGTGACTGGGTGAGACTCAGGGTATCATCATTAAAATAACTGTTTTCGTGATCTTGTCATATTAATAATACCGTTATGAATATGAAACTATTGTACTCACATCGAGAAACAGTTGTCGTGTATATTGACACGGCTTAGAAAATGCAATATGTAATTTTCAAATTCTAACATACAAGAACATGTGGAAGAGTCTGACTATTATTCCACATTTGTATTTGGTGTGAGTGAGCTGAAACAAACTGATTGTAATTTGCATTTTTTCTTTGTTGTTTTGTGACATTCAGCCTGACAAAGCGTACTTATTCACGTGATTTTGGTGTGAGAAAAGAAATCAATAACGAGTAGTGCTTACACAAGACTGTTTCCCTTCGAGCGGACTATCTACGTCACAGAAGATCATGGCTTTTTATGTATGTGATAGTATTCTGTTTTGATACATTTCCGAGATTTGTCACAAATGCCACCTACAAATAAGAACTCAGTTCGTTTGCTTACAGGTTATCTAGTCTTTGGCTTGTGTTTCCAACATTCTCAGATATACCTATATTAGTAAATTATACTTTACAAATCTACTGCTCAATTGGCAATATATACTTGAGAAAAGGAGATTACCATATCATAATCATACTTCAACAGCTTCATCTTTGCAGATGGATTGAATGGAAGAGGAACATTTCCGTACATGTGTATTCTGTGTGGCACATTGTGCTCCACCGTGAGCAAAGAGGACTGAGCGAGTGAGTGATATTGTGTGTAGCTTTATTCTTTCCGACTGCTAAGACTGCATCCGGCTGACTGCGTGGAGGAGGCCACTAGATTGGCTCAATGGGCAGGAAGGCGGACCAGCAGAGCGCTGTGAAGCGCGATCAGGGCACAGTGAGACACGAAGAACACTGCTGGCCATTCACTGCATCCTGACCCTTCTCCAGCCGTCTCGACTCTGTTTGCCACTGGACCCAGATAGGCCGGGACGAGAGAGTGAGGCTGACGACCTACGCAACTCTCCCTCACTTTAATCCAAGTCAAGCGCAAGTCATGACTTCAAACCCGCCGCGTGAACCTTAAGTCTTGTGGCGACGGGGGAGGGGTGAAGCAGTAGGTGCAGATACACTGGAACCTCCACCTGAGCTGTCTCTGCAGACTCTTTAATATCAGATGGCAGGACAAAGTCCCCGACACAGAAGTCCTGGAACGAGCTGGCCTCTGCAGTGTCTACACCCTCCTGCAGAAAGCCCAAGCCATATGGGCTGGACATGTGGTCAGAAAGCCAGGCAATCGCTTGCCTAAACAAAACAGCTGCTGTACGGAGAACTATGCCAGAGCAAGCGTTCTGTCAGGGGGCAGAAGGAACGCTACAAAGAATGCCTCAAGGTGTCTCAAAAACCTGAGCATTCACATCATCACGTGGGAGACCCTCGCACAGGACCGTCCAGCGTAGCGCAGCAAGCTCACCACAGGAGCCCGTGCGGCTGAATCAGGCGCATCACTGAGGCGCAACGAAAGCGTGCCGTGCGCAAGGCCCGCGCAGCATCCACTGCCACGACGGCACCCACTCACTTGTGTCCAATATGTGGGCAAGCCTTCAGGGATAAGATTTGCCTCATCAGTCACCTCAGCACCCATAGCCACCGGTCTTCTATCTGACTCTTGAAGCCATGGTCATCTTCGACTATGAAGGATGATCAACAACAGTTTTATTTTTTCCGACTATGGCGTGGACTGCCGATATCTACCGTAAACGATTTCTCTTGACCCTAAATAATAAATAAAAAAACTTAAAAAGAATATGAATTTAGGAAGGAATTAATGAATAAATACAAAATTTATAATTAAATTATTATCAAACAAGATTTATCATTACCCTTCTCCTTGACGTTTGCTTCATAATAATATCATAATATGAAGTGTTCATTGTGTACAAACTGAACAGGAACAGACATTGAAACAACAGCACAAAAGTGATGTTTCCATGCAGCCTACCTTCCTAGAAGCAAGATTGGCCTGTAGCGACGAAGTGGACGATGGGTGTGGAGCGAATGTGAGGAATAAGTACGAGCCTCTTATGCTTGCAAACGGAGAGCAACTTACCTGCTGTGACAAACCACTGTTCAATGTGATACTCACCAGCAGTGCATTCAAACGAAAACATAGATAAGCACCCGTGCAGTTTATGGGATCCATATTTACTCTGGTGGGCGCGTGCACTGAAACTGTCGGTTTGCCTCTTTGTCCGTCCGTCCTTCCGTCCTTCCGTCCGTCCGTCCGTCCGTCCGTCCGAGTGTGTGTGTGTGTGTGCGTGCGTTTAAGTGCGTGTGTGTGTGTGTGTTTGTGTGTGTCTGTGTGTGTGTGTGTGTGTGTGTGTGTGTGTGTGTGTAAGCGGCGGAAATCAGAATAGACCAAGGTCACGCCCTTCCTTAAAGGGACGACGCGCTATTACAGGGGTGAATAGCAACACGACACCGAATCCGAACCCGAACCGTCCTCGACTAGTAAGCGTCAGAGCTGGCGAGTGAAACACAAAGTATTTATCAAGGAAGAGGCCTAAATCAAAACCTTCTGCTGTAAAAGATTCAAGACAAATAAAATATGATGAGACATAGTTCAAGAATCCTGTTTCACCTAATTTGGAAGCAAGACCCTCGATGTTCCAACTAAAACCTGTTAGCAGAAAATCTTTCGTTGCTGGTTTTTTCTGGATTTTGTCATATGGTATGTTTGTGGGGAAAATATTTTTTGAATGAACTGATCAAGTGCGTGTGTTAGGAGTGAAATGTTCGATATTACGTTTTGTCTTGAGTTAACGAGATAGACAAAATCGACGGAACTCTGTACTTGTGTTTGGTTTTATAAAGAAACGAGGTTCGTTACATTTGTCAAACGAAAGTATTTTAGGTGAAACCTTCAAATTGCTACATTATGCCAATCACGTCAAGGCCATATTCTGAGTGGGAAAGATTCTACTGCGCCTCTTCCTGCTGTGCTCTTGTCATAAACAATGTCTGTAAATAAACCTGCTTTTCTCATTGGCGTCATGATGGCCACCTGATGACCTCCATATAAAACTGAAACTTTGAATTCCGTCAATTGTTTGAGGTTTGCAATCTTGTCTGGTGCATCGTACGAAATTCTGCATGCAACATTCATGTCACACCTGCAGAAAAGATGAAAACATGCATCTAAGAATGGTTTCCTAATGAAACTATTTGTGTGTGTGTTGGCATAGAAGTCTGGAGACACTGCTGATCAAGGAAGCTGCAAAACTCTCGTGTCTTTAGGTTCCC
>JAWQFJ010034199.1:62500-75000 GCA_034096865.1 Theodoxus fluviatilis | reverse complement strand
TGGATAATAGGCCACTGAAATTATTGCTTGTTGTATAAAACCCATATGTTTCGTCTTGCTTTTCTGTAACATCCCAGTTGGTTGGTTTTTTTTTCTCCAAGTCCTGGTATGATACAAATGCTGTGCTATGTAGTATGACTGACGAGTAACTGCATGTAAATGTGTCTATGCCCGCGCATTGAGTTCTTGCAAGAAATACACGTTATAAATGCTATATTTAAAATTAGTGTTCTTAGTAGTAGAAGTAGTAGTAGTAGTAGTAGTAGTAGTAAGAGTAGTAGCAGTAGTAGCAGTTGTAGTAGTAGTAGTAGCAGCAGCAGTAGTAGTAGTAGTAGTAGTAGTAGTAGTAGTAGTAGTAGTAGTAGTAGTAGTAGCAGTATAAAGACTCCGACCTGCCAGTGGCATGTGTGCGATTTAATCACCCACAAGTGATCCACCTCGTGTACAAGGCGCCAGCTCTCTCTGCTCACTGACCAAAATGCCGGGAAGTCTCTTTGCTTGTCAGTCCAAAGTGCTGGACGTCTGAGTCAGCTTACCACCGTTCGAGATACGAATTATCTCTCCCTTTCCCCGTTTAAAACATCAGCGTTTAATGCGCCGCCACGGGTGCAAGCGTCAGCCTCTAAAGGTCGAGTCGAGCTGCCTGGTCACAAGCCTCCCTCCCGCCTCCACGTGTCTGTAGTGTCTCGCCTTTCGAAACCTGTTAGAAGTACCAGCGTCGTCTCTACTGCCACAGGAGCACGCGTCTCTTCATTAAACCTGTTAGAAGTACCAGCGTCGTCTCTACCGCCACGGGAGCACGCGTCTCTTCATTAAACCTGTTAGAAGTACCAGCGTTGTCTCTACTGCCACGGGAGCACGCGTCTCTTCATTAAACCTGTTAGAAGTACCAGCGTCGTCTCTACTGCCACGGGAGCACGCGTCTCTTCATTAAACCTGTTAGAAGTACCAGCGTCGTCTCTACTGCCACGGGAGCACGCGTCTCTTCATTAAACCTGTTTGAAAAGCGAGTTTTCCACTGCCTCCATTCGTCGGCGTCTCTTCGCGTCTGCACGACGACGAGGGAGCCAGATCCAAGTTTTGTCAATGGTGTTCTTGTCGACCACATGTTTCCTCTGTGCTACCACCCCCTCCCTCCCTTGTCTACATTACTCGTACCGCTGCTACAGCTGTCCCAAAGGTGGGAAACCTGTGTGTAAGCGGACTCTATGTGAAACCGAGTTGGCCACTTTGTGTTTGTCTTAACCACGTGTTTCATCAGAACCATCAATGAATTCAGTTAAGTACCTTTTGAATGGTTGACATGAACTGGTAGTTTTTCCTTAGTGAAGATTCAATTAAATATTATTTCTGCAGTATCATTACTAACCTTTAATTATCCATTTTATTTAATTCATATCCAAACAAATTATAGTGATTTAATTTTGATATGTGTCCTCACCATTCATTTTGTCGTTTTTCATCGTATTGATAGAATAACTGTTGGAGATAATGCTGCCAGTTTAGCTGTGTGTGTGTGTGTGTGTTTTCCATAGACTTATTACTTAGAGAAAACGAGCTAGTCAAGCTGCGTAACAGACAGTAGATCTCTTCGATGACAAACGCTTTACTTCTGAATTCATTCCTTCAAAATCGGAACCGAGCAAGTGCTACCCTAAATGATGTAATTTCGAGAGAGCCCAAGTACTTTTCACATTGGAAATCGTGTTTAATGGTTCTGTACAATGCAAAACGCTTGCTACCACTGATTTTGTGACTTCATTTTTGTCTGTAAGTCTTAGAGTTTGATTTTAATATTTTTCAGAAAACCCTTTTCGTTGTTGGTACCTTTTTTGTACCAGATAAATGCATAACCCGATTCGCAGAGTATTTGTTAAATAGACTTTAGCGAGTTTAGTTCGTTTGGGATGGTTATATTGGAAAGCATAACAAGTGCCTGCTTTGGAAGTCTTATTGTTAGTAGTAGTTAGTTGGTAGTTGGTAGTGTTATTAGGCATTTTTTGTAGTTTGACCAAATATTTAATAGCTCTCATTTGAATCTAAGGGGGAATATTCTGGTTTCATCGTAAACTAGACTATTTGGAGTTTTTGCGTCAATTTTCAGAAATTGCTTACAAGTGACCATGTGCGTTTTCTCTACGTGGGCTTAGATCAAACTGATAGAGAGAGAGCGAGAGAGAGACAGAGACAGAGAGAGAGACAGAGACAGAGAGAGAGAGATAGAGACAGAGAGAGAGACACAGAAAGAGAGACAGAGACAGAGACAGAGAGAGAGAGACAGAGAGACACAGAGAGAGACATAATTATAGAGAGACAGAGAGAGAGAGACAGAGATAGATAGAGAGAGATGGAGACAGTGAGAGAGGCAGAGAGGGAGTGAGAGAGAGAGAGAGAGAGAGAGAGAGAGGGAGAGAGAGAGAGAAAGAGGATATCTGTCCATGAGAAATCAAAATGTCATTAATACCAGATATACGAAAAACTGCCACGACCACTCATGATAGAACACTTTACTCCGCATGTACAGACGCGTGCATCGAAGGGCACAACGTTTGGCAGAGCCTTGGCATTGGGTCTTGTCTCATCATCACTTTTAGCTGGGCACCACTGCTCACAGTCTTCATGCTTTTGCCTCCTGTGCTTCCATGTCGCCGTCACACCCCTCCCTTGATACTTCCATTACAACGATTCCCATGGAATCGTCTCTTGCGTGGCTTGGCTGGCTGGCTGTCTTGGCTTTAAAGCGGGAGGTTCTATCGCACGTTTACCTACACCTATAAATACAGACAGAAGGCATGATATATTATTTCATATTTTCGTTTTTGTTCGTCTGAAGTTCTCATAACGAAATCGGTTAATTTAAATATGTACTGATGCATCATGTCAATAATCATTCGATTCCGAGAAAGTAATTTATCACTGGTATTAAACATCATCAAGATTCATATGAGGGCTGAACATATTTTGTTTCCAGCAGACATTGAACGAATATCTTGCACACTTGGTAAGCGCTATTCTTTTGAAAATGGACAAGATATAATAAAGTACAGAGGCGGATCATTTCTTTTTTTTTCTTTTTTTTTTTTGGGGGGGGGGGTCCAAACTTTTGTTTAGGAGGGAGGGGTTTAAGGCTGTGAAGGCGCGAATCGCTTAAATCGACGGCACGAAGCGGGAAGGGGGGGGGGGGGGGGGGCGTAAGGCTGCAAAATGGTACATTCTGGTGCATTATGGTGACGATCACTGCCTGTTCCAGGCAGCAGATTTTGTTACTGAAGAAAAAAAAATTCTGATGGGGGGGGGGGGGGGGGGATGTTCTGGAAAGCCCAGCCTCGTCCGCCCCTGGTGTAGACAGATTAATGTAAACATATGCACAAATAAGCAAAGGATGTGATCGCCTTACTTTGTTCAGGATTCAATTAGATGCTTGCAAATCTCTGTGAAATACAACATATTTAGAAGAGAAACATATATACACCTTCTTAAAGGGTTTTTCAAATTATTTCACACAATTTGACTATCAAAGAGCTGATACAGAAGTCGGCCGAGTGAAAACCACTATCGCGGCTCTCGCATCATTGGGAAGTCAAACGAACTGATGCGCTATTGTAATCTGTGCTTTGATTGGTCCATTTGCTCAGGCTCCAGTATATCATTAGTTAAGAGAACCAATCAGAGTGAATCTCTTGGACAATATGGCTTTTTGACTTTGCACTAACACACCACCTTTATTTACATGATTTAAAGTAAAATTCTAAGGCAACAGAGAATCAAGACACTCGGAAAAACGATAGATGAGACGCGGAATATTATTTGTGTGCAAAATCTCATTTTGATGAAATTGATTAAAAATCTTGATCTGAGGGTAAACCCTGACCTTAACCAAAAGCTGGAGGGGAAAAAAGACTTGTGTTAGATTTAGCTTCCACATAGCATTGTTAGCAAATTTCCGTGTGTGTGTGTGTGTGTGTGTGTGTGTGTGTGTGTGTGTGTGTGTGTGTGTGTGTGTGTGTGTGTTTGTTTCCGTTGTACGTTTTCATGCAAAGCTACAGGGAAAAGCGTTATAGGGAACACATACTATTATTGTGCTAACATTAGTGAAACATTGCAGTTTTCATTGAACTGCTTTCTCTGTTTTGTATCTCACCTCAACTTGCGGTTTGCTATCTACAACAGAAAATCAATTACTGTTATGAAAGAAGATGATCAAATATCAAATTTACTTTTGAAAATGAGAATATACATTCTTACGGTGGTACCAGTCGCAGATACCATCGTGACAGTACATTATAGAACAACACTGGAAGTTACCCGTACATCTCATTCCAGAGGTGCAGTACTGAAATGAACAACAGAACGCATTGGCCATGCATAAATCTAACATAAAAACGAATTTAAAAACCACAACAATTGTTGCAAATTAGCAACTCCTACTCCTCGTCCTCTACTTCTTCCTTTTCGCCCCCAACTTACGAATTTTCTTTTTTTTTCTCATTCTCCCTCTCCTCTTGCTGCTCGACCTCCTCTTGCTGCTTGTCCTCCTCCTCCTGCTGCTCTTCCTTCTACTCTTACTCCTCCCTCCCCAATCCCCTTCTCCCCTCCCATTCCCCCTCCCCCCTCCCCCTCGTTCTATCCTTTATCCTCACCCTCAACCTCTTACTCATCTTCCCCCTCCCCCTCGTCCTCCAACTCTCCCTCCTCTCTCTCTCTCTCTCTCTCTCTCTCTCTCTCTCTCTCTCTCTCTCTCTCTCTCTCTCTCTCCCCCTCTCTCTCTTCCGCCGTATTAATCTATTCCTTCCATTTCTTCTCCTCCCCGTCTACTCTTCACCTTCTCCTCCATTCAGCGTCGCTGAGACTAGTGAATATAGTCTCAGCAACAGGTTGGTCACGTGATAGCCTAAATTCTTCCATAACATGCATACCACCGTTCTGAACAGCCACGCTGAATGCCATATCACATCCTGAGTGTATTCCTCCGCTTGTTGTGATACACTCCATACTGGCAGCCATTTTTCGGTCAGTTCATTTTCTAAACATCGATTTCCCATGAATGTAAAACTTGTGTGCGGTAAAATTCGAATCACAAGAGTGTAATATTGTGAACTCTACTAATTATAAGGACTTTGAATACAACAGCAATATTTATACTTCATTGAGCGAGTTCGGAGGGTCAGAGTCGATCTCTGGTTGTGAATTCTTGTCAGCAAACCGTTAGATGACAACTAAAGACGCTTCAGCGTTTGTGTGAACAGTGATTACACGTACCTTGTCAGCAAACCGTCAGATGTCAATTCAACACTGTCTAGTCTCGCTGGATAAGCAGTGAATCAGAAAATGGCTTTAACTTCAGCTCCAAAGAAAAGAAAAAGAACAGAAATGACACCCAAAGACAAAGTGGACTTGCTTGATCGCTACCGAGAGCTAAATTCTAAAAGTTTGAGGGAGGGTGCTGACATTTTGGGTGTGTCGGCATCATTTCTGTGCCAGACACTGAAAAAAGAAGATGAACTTAGGGCTGATATTGCAGAGGGCTCCAGTCAAGGCCAAAGGAAGCGTCGGCGCTGCGGGAAGGATAAAGAGACAGAAGATGGCTTAAAGCGGTGGTTCGACTCTATCCAAGCGCGCAACACACCTGTAAACGGCCCAATCCTGTGTCAGAAGGCGGAACAGATTGCTTCCCAGCTTGGTCGCTCCGAATTCAAAGCTACAAATGGGTGGTTTAACAGGTGGAAGAAACGCAACGGCTTGGTGAAGCGGGAAGTGCCGGTTAATAAAAACGCCGCTTATTAAAAACACTTTTGTTCGGTCCCAATGTGTTTTTAATAAGCGGCGACTACTGTATATACACAATCGCACGTGCGCAAGGCAGTTTACAACCTTATAGACACGTTCGCGCTAAAAGTAGTTCTCAAATGATTTCCTGAAAATCTCATAGATTAGTTTTATTAGAACACCAAATTTGTGTTTATCTATCGGGATAAATAATTTGAGTGAAATAGAATCGCCTCTTTTTACTCTCAATGGTCTTCTGATCATGTTGAATTTTGATTGGTAGAATCATTGGAATGTGGATTCGAAGTCACGTGACCAACCTGTGTCAGAGATAGTATTACATCTCTGTGTTCAGAATGCTTCTCCTCCTTACCTCCCACTCCTTTTCGTCTTCTCCCCATTCCCCCTTTTCCTTTCCCTCCTATCAGTTTTCCTCTTCTTTCTCATAGTCCCATTCACGTCTTCCTTCCATTTCCCCACGTCCTCCCCCTCGTCCTCCTCCTCGTCCTCCTCGTCCTCCTCGTCCTCCTCGTCCTTCTCGTCCTCCTCGTCCTCCCCCTCGTCCTCCTCCTCCTCCTTCTCCTCCTCTTCCTCCTCCTCCTCCTCCTCCTCCTCCTCCTCCTCCTCCTCCTCCTCCTCCTCCTCCTCCTCCTCCTCCTCCTCCTCCTCCTCCTCCTCCTCCTCCTCCTCCTCCTCCTTCTCCTCCTCCTCCTCCTCCTCTTCCATTTCCTCCTCCTCCTCCTTCTCCTCCTCCCTATATTCCTCCTCCTCTTCCCTTTCCTCCTCTTTCTTGTCCTCCTGTTCCTTGTCCTCCTCCTCCTCTTCCTCCTCCTCCTCCTCCTCCTCCTCCTCCTCCTCCTCCTCCTCCTCCTCCTCCTCCTTCTTGTCCTCCTCCTCCTGCTCCTTCTCCTCCATGTATTTTGCAAAATAATGAAGAGGAACATTGGCAGCTTTAGATATGTCATTGAGAAAAGAACGGAAGAGTGAGAAATACTTGGACAAGAGTTTTAGAGGCGAGGGGAGGTTTAAATACGGTAGCAGAAGCTGGACAGAAGTAGAGGCAGGACCAGGAGGAACAGAATGAGAATACCGATGAGCTACGGCTTATTTGTTATCTTGCATGTGCGTCAGAGATACAGAAGAGAGATACAGAGAGAGAGAGAGAAAGAGAAGAGAGATAGAGAGAGAAGAGTGAGACAGAGGAGAGAAAAGAGCGAGATAAGAGAGAAAGAGAGAGAGAAGTGAGAGAAAAGAAATAGAGTCAGAAAGAGAGAGAAGAGACAAAAAAGAGAAAGGGAATAGACCGAGAAAGAGAGAGAAAGAAAGAGAAAGAGAGAAAAATAGAGAGAAAGAGAGAGTGAAAAAGAAGAGAAAGGAAAAAGATTTCGAAAGGAGAAAAGAGAGTGAGAAGATAGACTAACAGAAGAGAGAGAGAGAGAGTGAGAGAGAGAGAGAGAGAGGGAGAGAGAGAGAGAGGAGAGAGAAAGGGGAGAGATTGGAGAGAGAGAAGAGTGAATGAGAAGAAAGAGAAATAGATACGAGAGAAAAGAGAGAGAGAAAAAAGAGACGAAAGAGAGAGCGAGAAAGAGAGAGAAGAGAGAGATATAACAGAGAGAAAGAGAATAGAGAGAGAGAAAAGAGAGAGGAGAGAGAAAAGAAGAGAGAGAAGAGAGAGATAAAGGAGAGAGGAGAGAGAGAGAAGAGAGAGAGGATGAAGATAGAGAGAACAGGGAGAAGAGAGAGAAAGAAGTGAGATAAAAATATATATTTAGAGAAGAGAGAGAGACGCGAGAAAGAGAGAGAGAGACAAGAGAGAGAAAGAGAAGAGAAAGAGAGAATAGAGAGAAAAAAAGAAGAGAGAAGAGAGAGAGAGGAGATATAGAAGAGAGAGTAGAGAAAAGAGAGAGAGAGAGAAAGAGACAGAGAGCGAGAGAGAAAAGAGAGAGAAGAGAGAGACAGAGCAAGAGAGAGAAGAGAAAAGAGAGAAGAGAAAAAAGAAAGAGAGAGAGAGGAGAGAGAGACAGAAGAGAGAGAGAGAGAGAAGAAAATGAAATAGGGAAGAGAGAGAGAGAAGAGAGAGATGAAAGAGAGAGAAGAAAGAGAAATAGGGAAAAGAGAGAGAGAAGAGAGAGATAGAAGAGAGAAAGAAAGAGAAGAGAGAGATAAGAGAAAAGAGAAATACAAAAGAGAGATAGAAAAGAATAAAGAGAAAAAAGAATATAAAGAGAATAGGGAGAGATAGGAGAGAAGAGAGAAAGAGGAAAAAAGAGAGAGCGAGAAAAAAAGAGTAAGAGAAGAGAAGATATAGATAAGATAGATATAGAGAAAGAGAAGAGAAAGAGAAGTGAGAGAGAAGAAAGAGAAAGAAGAGAAAGGGGAAAATATAGAGAAGAAAGAGATGAGTGAGATATAGAAAGAAAATTGAGAAAGAGAAACAAAGAGGAGAGAAAGAGAGAAAAGAGAGAAAGATGAGAGAAGAGAGAGAGGAGAAAGATATAGAAAAGATAGAGAGAGAAGGAGAGAGAGAAAAATGAGAGAAGAGAAAGAAAAAAGAAGAGAGAAAGAGAAGAGAGAGTCAGATAGAGAGATACTAGAGAGAGAAGAGAGAGAGAGAAGAGAGAGAGAAGAGAGAGAGAAGAAAGAGAGAAGAAAGAGAGAAGAAAGAGAGATAGAGGAGAGAGACAGAAGAGAGAGATAAGAGAGGGAGAGAGAGAGAAGAGAGAGAAGAGAGAGAGAAGAGAGAGAGAAGAAAGAGAGAAGAAAGAGAGATAGAGGAGAGAGACAGAAGAGAGAGATATGAGAGGGAGAGAGAGAGAAGAGAGAGATAAAATAAGAGAGAGAAGAGAGAGAGGAGAGAAGAGAGAGAGAGGAGAGAGGATAGAGAGAAGAGATAGAGAGAGAGGAGGGAGAGGAGAGAGAGAAGAAAGAGAAATAGAAGAGAGAGAGAAGAAAGAGAGAGAGAAGAGAGAGATAGAACATAGAAAGAAAGAGAGAGAGAAAGAGAGAAGAGAGAAAGAGAGAGAAGAAAGAGAAGAGAGAGAAGAGAGAGAAGAGAGAGAAAAGAGAGAGTTGGAGAGAAGAGAGAAAGAGAGAGAAGAGTTAAAGAGAGAGAGGAGAGAAGAGAGAGAGAAAGTAGAGAGAGAGAAGAGAGAGAAGAGAGAGAGAAGAGGGAGAGAAGAGAGAGAAGAGGGAGAGAGGAAACAGAGAGAAGAGAGAGAAGAGATAGAGAAGAGAGTTAGAGATAGAAGAGAGAGAAAGGAAGAGAGAGACGAGAAAGGAGAGACAGAGAGGAGAGAGAGAGAAGAGATGTACAAGGGGAAAGGGCAGTGATAGAAGAGGAGACACTGAAGGAGATGTACAAGGGGAAAGGACAGTGATGGAAGAGATGACACTGAAGGAGATCTACAAGGGAAACGTTTTATCTTACAGATGAGGGAACGCAAGCCTCCACTTCCTGCAGGATCCATCCTGGACTCAGCAACAGCAGCAACGTCATCAGCACCACCATTTTCATCCTGGATATCAAACTTCCACACCAAGGACTGTTAGCTACAACAGATGCAACCATTCACTCTTTCTGTAGATAATATTATAAATGTTGCTGTCATCAGCCCATTACGTGTTTTGCTTTTTCAAGCTGTTTTTGATTTTGTGTTTTATGTAGTCAGGATATTTCACTTACATTAGTTCTCTAAATGTTTTCTTCAGAGTCCAAAATGTGTTAGGTTTGTTCACTTACAGATTAACTTCCGAGTTTGACGGTGTGTTGTGGTGGTATTGTACTAGAAAGTCGTGGTATCCTTCAGATCATACGCCAGTCCTTTCTACAAGTCCGATGCTAGTTACGTCACGAAGTCATAGTGGACCTCGTTTTGATGTGTCGCATGACGTCACTTGGAGCAGCTTCGAGACGGTCAATTCGGTTCTGGATGATTCTTGAAAGCCTTCAAAATAAATATATGGCGCGATTGCGGACGTGTGAAGGAAAGCACATGACAAAAAAAGGTGAGTGTAAGGTGGTAGGTGAGTGCAAAAAGTCCTCTGCTTGATTGTGCCCCAGATTGAAGTGTTGTCCTGAGAGTGTACACGTGAGATACAACGTTTCAGTGAGAACACGACGAGGGACATGTGAACTCGCAACAGCCGACACATGTAAGAAGCAGATAACAGCGATTGTGTCCTTACGGGATCCAGTTCAAATGTGGAGTGCTTTTTAATGATTATGCTGATTACTGACTTAGTCGCTGTGAATAGACCTGTGCGTGAATAAAGCTTTTCTGAAAGGAACATGGGATTTTTAGACTTCGACTTCCCGGCGTAAGCTAGGAGAACTCCGTATCGACAGGATTTTGCAAAGGAGACAAGTTGCAACACTTGCATCTCTCACTGCCAAATAATGACGAGAAACATTACTTTCTATGGAAAACGGTCACCCCTTCCATCCCAGCCTGACTTACTCCTAAACACCTCTGCATCTAAAATTAGTCACGCCGCCTTCACGCCACTACAAGACACAACACCAGAAGCTGACATTGGTCTCCTTTCAATACAGAATGGAATTCCACGTTTCACAGTTGGAACCTAACAGTCAGGCTCGTAGTATTGTCTACTCGCCAAATATGATCGTGTATAGAGAAAAGCTCAGAGTTGGACTCACCAGTCAACACGGACCTAATAGGTGTGCTACAATTGTCAAGTATTTTTCATCACAGGTTCACAGCATTCCCTCTTTCGTCTGGTCTTCATTTATTAAAGCTCCATCCTAGCTTTACTGGCATGAAGATCATTCTCCAGCAACCTGTTCCTCACTTCAGTGGACGTGTGAACGTCAGTCCGCATTGTACGTGGACCTTTCAGATGCAGATAAGTTTGGTTTTTTTTGCATCTGAAGGGTACACTATTATCTTAGCTAGTATTTAATCATATCAAACCTATCCTGTAGTGATAACCAGTAGTTTTATGGACTCAGTACTTTTTTACCAAACTAAGTACAATCGATTAGGATGCATCAGTTCCCTTATCAAACTGTCAATAGCTGTATCATCTTTGCAAAACTACAGCCCGGGACAACCCTCTGTTTTTGTTAGGTATGGCATGTAAAGCCTCATGGATATGTAAGCCTGTTGTGATCATCCCTTACTGTTTTGCACATAATTTCTCCCACAACGAGTAGGTTGTGGACCAGTAGACATATCAACAGTAAAGTGGTTTACAATTACACACATGAACTATATGCGTGTGTGTGTATATGTGTGTGTGTGTGTGTGTGTGTATGTGTGTGTATGTGTGTGTGTGTGTGTGTATGTGTGACTGGGTGAGACTCAGGGTATCATCATTAAAATAACTGTTTTCGTGATCTTGTCATATTAATAATACCGTTATGAATATGAAACTATTGTACTCACATCGAGAAACAGTTGTCGTGTATATTGACACGGCTTAGAAAATGCAATATGTAATTTTCAAATTCTAACATACAAGAACATGTGGAAGAGTCTGACTATTATTCCACATTTGTATTTGGTGTGAGTGAGCTGAAACAAACTGATTGTAATTTGCATTTTTTCTTTGTTGTTTTGTGACATTCAGCCTGACAAAGCGTACTTATTCACGTGATTTTGGTGTGAGAAAAGAAATCAGAGACGAGTAGTGCTTACACAAGACTGTTTCCCTTCGAGCGGACTATCTACGTCACAGAAGACCATGTATTTGTATGTATGTGATAGTATTATGTTTTGATACATTTCCGAGATTTGTCACAAATGCCACCTACAAATAAGAACTCAGTTCGTTTGCTTACAGGTTATCTAGTCTTTGGCTTGTGTTTCCAACATTCTCAGATATACCTATATTAGTAAATTATACTTTACAAATCTACTGCTCAATTGGCAATATATACTTGAGAAAAGGAGATTACCATATCATAATCATACTTCAACAGCTTCATCTTTGCAGATGGATTGAATGGAAGAGGAACATTTCCGTACATGTGTATTCTGTGTGGCACATTGTGCTCCACCGTGAGCAAAGAGGACTGAGCGAGTGAGTGATATTGTGTGTAGCTTTATTCTTTCCGACTGCTAAGACTGCATCCGGCTGACTGCGTGGAGGAGGCCACTAGATTGGCTCAATGGGCAGGAAGGCGGACCAGCAGAGCGCTGTGAAGCGCGATCAGGGCACAGTGAGACACGAAGAACACTGCTGGCCATTCACTGCATCCTGACCCTTCTCCAGCCGTCTCGACTCTGTTTGCCACTGGACCCAGATAGGCCGGGACGAGAGAGTGAGGCTGACGACCTACGCAACTCTCCCTCACTTTAATCCAAGTCAAGCGCAAGTCATGACTTCAAACCCGCCGCGTGAACCTTAAGTCTTGTGGCGACGGGGGAGGGGTGAAGCAGTAGGTGCAGATACACTGGAACCTCCACCTGAGCTGTCTCTGCAGACTCTTTAATATCAGATGGCAGGACAAAGTCCCCGACACAGAAGTCCTGGAACGAGCTGGCCTCTGCAGTGTCTACACCCTCCTGCAGAAAGCCCAAGCCATATGGGCTGGACATGTGGTCAGAAAGCCAGGCAATCGCTTGCCTAAACAAAACAGCTGCTGTACGGAGAACTATGCCAGAGCAAGCGTTCTGTCAGGGGGCAGAAGGAACGCTACAAAGAATGCCTCAAGGTGTCTCAAAAACCTGAGCATTCACATCATCACGTGGGAGACCCTCGCACAGGACCGT
>JAWQFJ010034199.1:55000-57500 GCA_034096865.1 Theodoxus fluviatilis | reverse complement strand
TTGGTTAATTTTTTCTTCAAAGTCCTGGTATGATACAAATGTTGTGCTATGTAGTATGACTGACGAGTAACTGCATGTAAATGTGTCTATGCCCGCGCATTGAGTTCTTGCAAGAAATACACGTTATAAATGCTATTTTTAAAATTAGTGTTTTTAGTAGTAGAAGTAGTAGTAGTAGTAGTAGTAGTAGTAGTAGTTGTAGTAGTTGTAGCAGCAGCAGTAGTAGTAGTAGTAGTAGTAGTAGTAGTAGTAGTAGTAGTAGTAGTAGTAGTAGTAGTAGTAGTAGTAGTAGTAGCAGTATAAAGGCTCCGACCTGCCAGTGGCATGTGTGCGATTTAATCACCCACAAGGGATCCACCACGTGTACAAGGCGCCAGCTCTCTCTGCTCACTGACCAAAATGCCGGGAAGTCTCTTTGCTTGTCAGTCCAAAGTGCTGGATATCTGAGTCAGCTTACCACCGTTCGAGATACGAATTATCTCTCCCTTTTCCCCGTTTGAAGCATCAGCGTTTAATCCGCCGCCAAGGGTGCAAGCGTCAGCCTCTAAAGGTCGAGTCGAGCTGCCTGGTCACAAGCCTCCATCCCGCCTCCACGTGTCTGTAGTGCCTCGCCTTTCGAAACCTGTTAGAAGTACCAGCGTTGTCTCTACTGCCACGGGAGCACGCGTCTCTTCATTAAACGTGTTTGAAAAACGAGTTTTCCACTGCCTCCAGTCGTCGACGTCTCTTTGCGTCTGCACGACGACGAGGGAGCCAGATACAAGTTTTGTCAATGGTGTTCTTGTCGACCACCTGTTTCCCCTGTGCTACAACCCTCTCTCTCCCTTGTCGACATTGCTCGTACCGCTGCTACAGGCAGCTCGACTCGACCTTTAGAGGCTGACGCTTGCACCATTGGCGGCGGATTAAACGCTGATGCTTCAAACGGGGAAAAGGGAGAGATAATTCGTATCTCGAACGGTGGTAAGCTAACTCAGACGTCCAGCATTTTGGACTGACAAGCAGAGTGACGTCCCGGCACTTTGGTCAGTGAGCAGAGAGAGCTGGCGCCTTGTACACGTGGTGGATCCCTTGTGGGTGATTAAATCGCACACATGCCACTGGCAGGTCGGAGCCTTTATACTACTACTACTACCTGTGTGTAAGCGGACTCTATGTGAAACCGAGTTGGCCACTTTGTGGGTTTTTTTAAACACGTGTTTCATCAGGCACCGTCTATGAATTCAGTTAAGTACCTTTTGAATGGTTGGCAAGCCCTGGTAGTTTTTCCTTAGTGAAGATTCAATGAAATTATTATTTCTGCAGTATCATTACTAACCTTTAATTATCCATTTTCCTCAATTCATATCCAAACAAATTATAGTGATTTAATTTTGATATGTGTCCTCACTATTCATTCTGTCGTTTTCCATCGTTTTGATAGAATAACGGTTGGAGATAATGCTGCCAGTTTGACTGTGTGTGTGTGTGTTTCCCATAGACTTATTACTTAGAGAAAACGAGCTAGTCAAGCTGCGTAACAGACAGTATATCTCTTCGACGTCAAAGGCATTACTTCTGAATTCATTCCTTCAAAATCGGAACCGAGCAAGTGCTACCCTAAATGTTGTAATTCCGAGAGAGCTCAAGTACTTTTCACATTGAAAATCGTGTTTAATGGTTCTGTACAATGCAAAACGCTTGCTACCACTGATTTTGTCACTCCATTTTTGTCTGTAACAGTCTTGGAGTTTGATTTTAATATCTTTCAGGAAACCCTTTGCGTTGTTGGTTCCCTTATTGTACCAGATAAATGCATATCCCGATTCGCAAACGCAATTTTTAATAGACTTTAGCGAGTTTAGTTCGTTTGGAATGGTTATATTGGAAAGCATTACAAGTGCCTGCTTTGGTAGTCTGTTATTAGGCATTTTTTTGTAGTTTGACCCAATATTTAATAGCTCTCATAGTACTATTGATTCTAAGGGGGAATATTCTTGTTTCACCATAAACTAGATCATTTGAAGTTTCTGTGTCAATTTTCAGAAATTGCTTACAAATGACCATGTGCGTTTTCTCTACGTGGGCTAAGATCAAAGTGATGGAGAGAGAGCGAGAGAGAGACAGAGACAGAGAGAGAGAGAGACAGAGACAGAGAGAGAGAGACAGAGACAGAGAGATAAAGACAGAGAGAGATACATAGACAGAGAGAGATAGAGACAGAGAGAGACACAGAAAGAGAGAGACAGAGACAGAGACAGAGAGAGACAGAGAGACACAGAGAGAGACATAGAGAGATAGAGAGAGATAGAGACAGAGATAGAGACACAGAAAGAGAGAGACAGAGAGACAGAGAGAGAGAGACAGCGAGAGAGAGACAGAGAGAAAGACAGAGTGAGAGACAGAGAGAGAGACACAGAGAGAGACAGAGACAGAGAGAGAGAACATTTCTGCTCATGAGAATTCAAAATGTCTTTAAAACCAGATTTAAGAAAAACTGCCACGACCACTTATGATAGAA
>JAWQFJ010034199.1:32500-50000 GCA_034096865.1 Theodoxus fluviatilis | reverse complement strand
GTTTGATTAGCCGCCAGAGAGCGGTGTTTTCCTCAAGGCAAGGAAAGTTGGTATTCTTTTATCCTGAAGG
This sequence comes from Theodoxus fluviatilis, assembly GCA_034096865.1. Taxonomy (NCBI): domain Eukaryota; kingdom Metazoa; phylum Mollusca; class Gastropoda; order Cycloneritida; family Neritidae; genus Theodoxus; species Theodoxus fluviatilis. The sequence continues at coordinate 49,930 of JAWQFJ010034199.1, read as the reverse complement.
GATAGACATTGAAGTCGGAACTGCCGTTTCATGTGCTTTTATCAAGACCATTTCTGTTGAGAGTGGTTACTTGATTATTTGAAGCCAGTCTTTAGAAGTTCTCCATTTTTGTGGGTGTGGAGGTTTTTGCATTAATGTGTGAGTGATCTTTGGCCATTGTAATTATTATTAGTCATTGCAGGGTTTTGGGGTGGGGATTTGCTTGATTTCTGTGTAATTAAATTTCTTGTTTGACATATCTTCTGCCCCAGTGTCCTTATTTGCTGGTTGTTTATTTCTTTGTTTATTTGTGTCTCCAGTGTATGTGGCAATTAGATTTTGTCTGAAAACCTCTGTAGTAATTGGTGTATCTCTATCTTTATACATCATTAACTATAGTAATACCGTAACAGTGGCGAGCCTGTGCCAGGATTTAGTCCTTTTTGGTAATTGTGAGAAATTGCTTTCATTTTTGTTGGATTGCCACATTCCTGGAACACTGAGGCGTTTGTGCATTTGATGTTTGCATTTCTTGTTGATACTTAAACTGCATTGTTTGAATTGTACTCCCTTTGCCTGTTACCGAGCGCGACTGAGCCTAGTGCTGTAATTTCGTTTTCCCGTTCTCTGATTTGATTCTCGTTTATGGAACTTTGTTCCGGGCACGCTACAGGGGAAAGCGTTACCATGGCGTCCAACGCTGAGTCCAGGGGGGACAGGATTGCGCTTTGGCGTGGGGTAGCTACTGAGTTAGGGTGGAATCCTCTGCTATTCCCAAGTTTGTGGCAGAAGGTATGATTCCGCAGGATGCTGAGCTAGCGCGACTGGAGCTAGAGAGAGTGAAGTTTGATAGGGAGAAACAGAAGTGTGAGGAAAGGCAGAAGAGGGAGCAAGAAAGGCTTGAGAGATAGAGGCAGGAGTATGAGGAAGAACGGAAGAGAAAGCTTGAGAAGGAGCAAGAGAAACTTGCGAGAGAGCAGTGGGATCTCGAGGAGAGGCAGAAGAGGGAGAAAGAGGAGCATGAGCTCCGCAAGCAACTTATGGTTCAGGAGTCTGAGAGGAAAGCTCAAGGAGAGGGAAAGCATTGCAGTGTGAGTGAGGGGATGGATGACAATTAAGGGTTCCGGGCTTCGATCCCTCTGTTTAACGAGGATAAGGAGGAGATAGCGACTTGGCTGAAACGGTTTGAGTGAATTGCGACTCTGCGCAGGTGGGATGAAGATATGTGGGCTACTCGTGCCTCCACTAGACTAACACACAGACCTGCCGAGGTGTACAACTCTCTTGATGATGAGACTGCCGAGGATTATCAGAGCTTGAAAGCCGCCTTGCTGACGCGGTATCAGCTCACGGCAGAAACGTACCGGCAGAGGTTCAGGGCTTGTAGGAGGAAGGAGAATGAGACCTACATGCAGTTTGGTGCTCGGATTGTTGAGAACTTGACCAAGTGGCACGAACTCTCAAAGATTTCGGATTTGAGGCAGCTCTTTCTGTTAGAACAATTTCTGCAGACCCTGACTCCAGAGATGACTGCTTATGTCAAAGAGAAGAGGCCTCAGATGTTGGCAGAGGCAGTAGAGTTGGCTGAGATTCATTTTGAGGCTCATAGTTGGAGCAGCAAGAAGTCTTTCCAGCCGGGTAAACCACAGAGTGGGAACTCGGGGGTTGGGGGCAAGTAAAAAGGGGGAAATTCCATGGAAGGGAATTCCAGAGGGGGCTCTGCAGCGGGTTCGGGTGGTCAGAATATCAGAAGTGTTATCTTTGCGGTTCTCCTAAGCATTTGGCTAAGGACTGTCCCAAGAGGGTCAAGACTGCAGGGGCAGTCTCGAGGGGGCTTGCTCAGTCTCCGCTACCTGTCTCTGTCCCGACTTTGTGCTTTCCATGTAGTAGGCTAGACTAAAATCCCAGGTGCCTTGTTGTTGTGGAGGGTATCACTGTGAAAGGGTTGTGTGACACTGGTTCTCAAGTTTGCGTCGTGAGGCGATAACTTGTTTCACCATCGAAGTTCATGGGCCGAGAGCTTGAAGTGTCTATGGCTGAAGCCAATCTGAAGCAGTGCGATCCAGTGGCCGCTGTCCAAGTGGACTGTCCTTTCTATACAGGCGTAGTTGAGGCCGTTGTTATGGACATGCCTGTTGCTGACTTCATCATGGGAATCACGCCCGGCTGGGCGATTCCCAAATCCTACCGGTGTACGCGCCACCCAAATCCGTCTCTGTGGTCATGCGTGCACAAGCCACTGCCGAGACAAAGAGAAAGCCCACTTTACTGCATGTGGCTCCGCCAGGGCTAGGGGAGGTGACTCCTGGGCGACTGCATGATTTGGCGGATTCCTCTTTGAGGCACTACCGTGAGGCGGCAGAGGGCAAGAGTATGGTGACTACCAAGCAGACGGGTGAAGTCAGGTTCATGTGGAAGAGAGGAATTCTGTACCGCGAGTTTCGCAGCAAGGGGGCTGTTTATACGCAAGTCATCGTCCCTCGCCAGCTGAGGCAGGGAGTCCTCAGGTTGTCACACGAGCCCCCTATGGGGGGTCATATGGGGGGTGCTGAAGATGCAGGAACGTGTGTGGAAACAGTTCTTTTTTCCTGAGATGTGCCCCAACACTAGTCAATTCGTACTATCTTGTGACCAGTGTCAGCGGGTTTCCCCCAGGCCACGGAAAGTACCACTAGGGAAAATGCCGCTTATTGACACGCCCTTCGAGCGTGTAGCAATCGACTTGGTGGGACAGATCAGCCCTGCATCATAGTCTGGGAATCTTTACATTCTGGTACTCGTGGACTAGCTACGCCACCCGTTATCCTGAGGCCATTCCCCTGAAGATTATAGATGCTGTGATGGTCGCCAAGGCGATGTGGCAAGTGTGGAGGAGGTTAGCTTTAACCATGCTTCAAAGCTAAAATACATGTCCATGGCCCAGCATGAGAGAGAGAACTTTCAACTTTGAATATTAATTGTTAAGCTTAGCTGCATAATAATAATAATAATACTAATAATACTAATAATAATAATAATAATAATAATAATAATAATAATAATAATAATAATAATAATAATAATAATAATAATAATAATAATAATAATTATTATAATAATAATAATAATAATAATAATAATAATAATAATAATAATAATAATAATAATAATAATAATAATAATAATAATAATAATAATAATAATAATAATAATAATAATAATAATAATAATAATCATAATAATCATAATAATAATAATAATAATAATAATAATAATAATAATAATAATAATAATAATAATAATAATAATAATAATAATAATAATAATAACAATAATAATAATAATGTGTGGATTTATATAGCGCCTTACCATGAGTTAAGACTTGCTTAAGGCGCATACATAAACAATCATTACAATATACAATAACAGTCAATCACATCAAAGGTAACTTAATAAACTTTATAACATAGGGGTCAGACATTCACTTCAGGCAATCGACAAACTGATGTACAGCGTCACCGCTTAACCATGAAACTGGGGAGAGGGGGAGGAGAGATATGCACGAAGTCTAAAATGAAAATAAAGCAATTAATGTGTGTATAACTTTAAGCAAAGAAATTTGGCACGAGGTCAGGACTTGTCTTTAAATCAAAACAGGGCAACTTTGCGCCACCAGATTCCTGCTGACGAATTGGTCCGACATGAGTTAAATGCATTCCAATACCAGTACCTATGAGACGGTACATTTAGAATTTCCGCACAGGGCGACAGCATAAGCCACAGTTAGTGTGACACTGTCATTGACTGCAGCAGGTTAGCAAGGGATGAAACCATTATTGTCATTGTCAGTCTAACATCCGTCACTCGAGCCTCTCCTCTCAAGACACAAGAGGAACAAAAAGAGTTTAATCTGCAAGAGTGCAAATCCTTTTGTAAGAATCGACAACCAGTACTTTGCTCATAAAAGTGGATCACGGAACTACCAATAAGCGACGAAATTTGATCAGTTTTCTCCGGGGGGAGGGGGGACCAGTTCTCAGATAAAGCAGTGAACATGGAGATTATTACAATCAGGCGTACGGGTGTACATTTCTCTGCATCCTGCAGATTGGTGGAAGTCAGTCTATAAATAACTGGGAGAGGCATGCTTCCAATGAGTGGTCCTCGAGAAGCATTCCTGACAGTAAGCAGAACCTGGACATGCAGAGCACTCCACGTAGGAAGTCAGCGGCTGAGCACAGGCATCACACCATGCCCGCGCAGACTTGAGTCTGGCGGTGCACCCCCTCAGCCGTCGAAACTTCTCGAGTATGTCGACAGGCCTAACATGCACACTGCACGATTTTCTCGTGATTCTGCTGATTAGCATATGGAACGCTTTGCATACTGTTGCCCTCGCTGTCACTATCATTGTCAGGTGAGTTTCGAATTGGCGGTTTTCTCCCGTCTTCTTGCATTGGATGCATTGTTTATTCAGGTATCTTGTGTACAATCATTGTCTTCACGGGAGTCGCGGGCGTAGCATGAGTCTCGGAAGTTGCATGGGACAAATTAACTTCATCACAATTTTCGTCCTTTGCACACCGCGTACGGGCGCGTTCAATTTCCAGTGAGGCAGGGGGTGACAGGTTCTGGAGAGAAGACTGCGGCATACTGAAATTCGAAGAGAGACGGGAAACTCTGTTAAGTCTTTCTCCTGAGGATATTCGGTCCATTTTCTCAAGTATTTCTGGTGCCACTGAAAATCCCGTGCCCATTTGGAAGGATATTTATTGCTCCTAGGTCTGAGGCTTGCTGATGGACTGGTCCACTTCAGTGTTACAATTGTGGCGTCACAATTGGCTTCAATATTCCAAATTTCCTTAACGTGGGTTTTTGCCAGCTCACTCATCACATTTCTGAGGATGTTAGGGAGGATATTTTCCGTGGTCGACGTTCCTGTATACGGTGTAACTCCTGTAGTACGGCTGTTAGAGGGGAGCTAGAACTCGGCACAACCTGCTTCAACCGCGGCGTATTGGAGACGAGAGAGAGAGAGATAGTGAAAAGAGAGAGAGAATAAAGAGAGAGAGGAGAGAGATAGGAGAGAGAGATAGGAGAGAGAGAGAGAGAGAGAGAGAGAGAATGAACGAACGAAATATTTATTGTTTAGGCCATGCCGGCTTATTACAATGGAAAGAAACGCGACGAAATGAACACAAACGCAAACACAACTAAACTGGAATCCAATTATGGACTGTCCGCAGTGCACGATTACTGGCAATGTCTGTCACACGATATCACCGAGCAATTCGTGCAAATTGCTAGTTTTTGGCTGCCCGCACGCTCCGCCCACGCAGTCGACGTGCGCCATCACCTTCCCTGTCTCGCCGTCTGGAAGTGGGTCACAGGCGGTCAGGAACTGGGTCGATCCCAGGGTCATCAGATGAACTGACTTTCTTGCCCCTGTTGCGGGAATCGGGAGTCTTCGACCGTATGGACTCCCGCAACATCTGAGGTTCCTTGTCTAGAATAAGTCGGGGAGAAGCCACGACTGCAATCTCCTCCGGCAATTCTGCAACACTCTGTTGGCAGTCTGTCACCCTGTCTGACATCTGTCTCACCACACGCTCCAGCGCATCTCTTCAGTCTTGGTCAATACGCTCCAGTACATCTCTGCAGTCCTGGTGAGTAAGCTCGTGCTGAGCTGAAGGTAGTGGTGTCATGATCTCAGCATCCCTGTCTGTGCTGCACTGGAGGTCACCCGTAGATGATCGAGGGAGATGACCGGCTGTGTCTTCTCTGACGAAGCTAACTTGTCCACCGGGGAGGTCAAAGGTCTCGGTCGCCAACGCTGTCGGATCTGCTCTCGCAGCAGCACGTGCATTCCGTGCATCATCACGACGAGAAACGAAATTCGCAGCGTTTTCAATGTCAATATTTGGAAAAGAAGCATCTTACAGTAAGGTTTGCTCACCCTTGGCTCGATGAATTTCGGTCCGATGCTGGTCCCGTCGCTGTTGGGATGGAGTATTTCGACGCCAGGTTCCTCGCTTGTAAGGGCTTGTGAGAAATGGCCAAGCGTCGTCGCGCTGCCTGAATCTCAGCACAACTGTGTTGTTTCCCGGTTCGCCGACGATTTTCCATGACAACAGTTCTTCCGTCGCTAGACGGGACGATAGGGACGCTTCCACAGCAGCTGGTAATCCGGTGACTTGCAAAGCGTTGAGGTTTACTCTCAAATTTGAGAAAGAGAGAGAGAGAGAGAGAGAGAGAGAGAGAGAGAGAGAGAGAGAGAGAGAGAGAGAGAGAGAGAGAGAGAGAGAGAGAGAGAGAGAGAGAGAGAGAGAGAGAAGAGAGGGAGATAGAAGAAAAAGAGAGAGAGAGAGGAGAGAGAGAGAGGAGAGAGAGAGAGAGAGAGAGAGAGAGAGAGAGAGAGAGAGAGAGAGGGAGAGAGAGCACAACTTACTTTAACCGCGGCGCATACGAGACGAGAGAGAGAGAGAGAGAGAGAGAGAGAGAGAGAGAGAGAGACATATATAGTTAAAAGAGAGAGAGAAAGAGAGAGATCGTGAAAAAAGAGAGAGAGAGAGAGAGAAGAAATAGAGAGAGAAGAGAGAGAAATAGGAGAGAGAAAGAGAGTGAGAGAGAGAGAAAGAGAGACAGAGAGAGAGAAAGACACAGAGAGAGAGTGAATGTGCGAGGAATGTGTGTGTGTGTGCCTGTGTGTGTGTGTGTGCTTGTGTGTAAGGAGAGAGTCTTTCCATGTGTATGCGTATGTGGCTATGTTTGTGGATTCATGTACATGTGATTAGGAAAGGGCACTGATAGAAGAGGATAAACTGAAAGAGATGTACAAGGGGAGCATCTTCTCTTACGGGAAGGGGTGCCCTAGAGGGGCAAGCCTCCACCTCCTGCAGGATCCATCCTGGACTCAGCAACAGCAGCAACGTCATCAGCGCCGCCATTATCATCCTGAATAACAAACTGCCACATCAAGGGATGTTAGCTATAACTGACGCAACCATTCACTCTTCATGAAGATTGTATTATAAAGGTTACTGTAATTGTCATCAGCCATTGACTTGTTTTGCTTTTTTAAGATGTTTATATATATATATATATATATATATATATATATATATATATATATATATATACTCAGGATACTCCATTTACATGACCTCTCTCAATGTTTTCTTCAAAATGTGTTAGATTTGGTCACTTACAGATGAATCTCCGAGTTTGACGCTGTGTTGTGTCTGTTGTGTACTAAAGCGTCGTGGTATCTATCAGATCATACGCCAGTCCTTTCTACGTCCGATGCTTGTTACACGATGTAGTCAGGATGGACCTCGTTTAATGCATCGCATGACATCACTTTGAGCAGCTTCGAGATGGTCTGTGCCTTTCTGGATGATTCTAGAAAGCCTCCAAAACGTATATAGGGCGCGAGTGTGGGCGTGTGAAGGAACGCGCATGACAGAAAGAGGTGAGAGTGAAAGATGGAAGGTGAGTGCGAAATGTCCTCTACGGGATTGTGTCCTAGATTGAAGTGTTGTCCTGAGAGTGTACACGTGAGATACACCGTTCCAGTGAGAACGCAACGAGAGACAAGTGAAATAGCAACGGATGACACGTGTAAGAAGCAGATTATAGCGATTGTGTCCTCACGGGATCGAGTCCCAAGTCGAGTGCACTTATTTTCATGCTGATTATTGATTTTGTCGCTGTGAATAGACCAGTGCGTGAATACAGTTTGTATAAAAAGACCACGGGACTTTTAGACCGAAATCCCGTTGCAAGCTAGGAGAACTCCGTATCGACAGGACTTTGCAAAGGAGACACGTCGCAACACTTGCATCTCACACTGCCAAATAATCACGAGAAACATTACTTTATCTGGAAAACGTTCTCCCCTTCCATCCCAGTCTGACTTACTCCTAAACACCTCTCCACGTAACATTAGTCACACCGCCTTCACGCCACTACAGGACACAACACCAGAAGCTGACATCGGTCTCCCTTCAATACAGAATGGAACTCCACGTTTCACAGTTGGAACCTAACAGTCAGGCTCGAAGTATTGTCAGGCTTTCTAGTCGCCAAATATAATCCTGTATAGGGAAAAGCTCAGAGTTGCACTCAGCAGTCAACACTGACCTTATAGGTATACTGCAATTGTCTAGTATTTTTCTTCACAGGTTCACATGTTTCTTTCTTTCCTTTGGTCTTCATTTATTAAAGCTCCATCCTAGCTTTACTGGCATGAAGATCATTCTCCAGCAACCTGTTCCTCACATCAGTGGAAGTGTGATCATCAATCCGCACTGTACGTGGGCCTTTCAGATGCAGACAAGTTTCTACCTTTTTATTTTGCATATGATGATAACACCATCATCTTAGCTAGTGTTTAGCAGTAGTTCTATGGACTCTGTACTTTCTTTTACTAAAAGTAGTACGATCGATTAGGATGCACCAGTCCCCTCAGCAAACTGTCAATGGCTGTATCCTCTATGCAAAACTACTACCTTGGACAACCATGTGATTTTGTTTGGCATGGCAGGTAAAGCCTCAGGGGCAATGTACGTCTGTTGTGATCGTCCTTTAATGTTGTACACATAATTTCTAACAAGTAGGTTGTGGACCAGTAGACATATCAACAGTAATGTGGGATTAGAATTACACACATAGACTATATGCGTATGAGTGTGTGTGTGTGTGTGTGTGTGTGTGTGTGTGTGTGTGTGTGTGTGTGTGTGTGTGTGTGTGTGTGTGTGTTTGTGTAAGAGAGAGACTTCAGGATAGTATCATTTAAGATAATATTTTCGCGATTATGCCTTATGTATAATCATTTATGAATATGAAACTCTTGTATTCACATGGAGAAACAGTTGTCGTGTATATTGATACAGCGTAGAATATGCAATATATAATTAAACAATTCTAAAATACAAGAACAATTGAACAGTCTGACCGTTACTCCAAAGGTGTAGTTGGTGTGAGTCAGTGTCAACAAACTGATTGTATCATGCATTTTCTTATTTGTTTGTTTGTGACAATCTGCCTGACAAAACAAGCGTACTTATTCACGTGAGATTGGTGTGGAAAAGAACTCAGAGAAAAGGTAGTGCTTACACAAGACTGTTACCCTTCGAGGGGACTATCAACGTCACAGAAGACCATGCCTTTGTGTGCATGTGGTTGTATTCTGTTTTGATGTGGCGATGCGGGAGTGGTGAAGCAGTAGGTGCATATACACTGGAATCTCCACCTGAGCTGTCTCTGCAGAGCCTTTAATATCAGATGTTAGGACAGAAGTCATGGAACGAGCTGGCCTCTGCAGTGTCTACACCCTACTTCAGAAAGCCCAAGCCATATAGGCTGGACATTTGGTCAGAATGCCAGGCAGTCGACTGCCAAAACAGCTGCTGTACGGAGAACTGTGTCAGGGCAAGCGTTCTGTCAGGGGAAAGAAGGAACGCTACAAATACTGTCTCAAAGTGTCCCTCAAATACCTAAGCATCCACATCAACACACGGGAGACATTCGCTCAGGACCGTCTAGCTTAGTGAAGCACAATCACCACAGGAGCCCGTGCGGTTGAAGCCAGGCGCATCACTGAGGGGCAACGAAAGCGTGCAGTGTGCAAGGCCCGCGCAGCATCCACTGCCACGACGGCACCCACTCACTTGTGTCCCGTGAGTGAGCAAGCCTTCAGGACGCAGATTTGCCTTATCAGTCACCTCAGGAGCCATAACCACCGGTCTTCCATCTGACTCTTGAAGCCATAGTCATCTTCGACTACGAAGGATTAACAACAGCTTTATTTTTTCCGACTATGGAGTGCACTGCCGATAATTACCGTAAACAATTTCTCATGATCCTCAATAATAAATTATTTAATAAGTGAATAATAAATGAATAAATAAATGAGTAAACGAATGAATAAATCAATAAATGAATGAATGAATGAGAGATTGAATGAATGAATGAATAAAAAAGAAAATGTATAATAAATTTAAATCAAGATTTGTCATGACCCTTCTCCTTGAAGTTTGTTTCAGAAGTATATTCTAATATGAACTGTGCATTTTGTACAAGTTGAACAAGAACAGATATTGAAACAACAGCACTAAAGTTTTGTGTCCATGCAGCCTACCTTCCTAGAAGCAAGATCAGCCTGTAGCGACGAAGTGGACGATGGGTCTGGATTGAATGTAAGGAACAAATACCAGCCTCTTATGCGCGCAAACGGAGAGCAACTCACCTGCTGTGACAAACCACTGTTCAAAGTGATACTCACCAGCAGTGCATTCGAACGAAAGCATAGATAAGCACCTGCGCAGTTTATGGGATCCGTATTGACTTTGGTGGGCGCATGCACTGAAGCTGTCGGTTTGCCTTTCTTTCGTCCGTCAGTCCGTCCGTCTGTCCGTCCGTCCGTCCGTCCGTTTCTATGTGTGTGTGTTTGTGTTTATGTGTATGTGTGTGTGTGTGCATGTATGTGTGTGTGTATATGTGTGTGTTTCTGTGCATGAGAAAGAGAGAGGGAGAGGAGGAGGGAGGGAGGGAGGGAGGGAGGGAGGGAGGGAGGGAGGGAGGGAGGGAGGAAGGGAGGGAGGGAGAGAGAGAGAGAGAGAAGGAGAGAGAGAGAGAGAGAGAGAGAGATAGAGAGAGAGAGAGAGAATCTGTTTAACACACCAATACTGGTGAAGATATAAAGCTGTTGGTGTGAAAAGTACCAGAAATCAAGGACGCGCAAATGTTCTTCATCCATGCCGCCCTTCCTGAAGTTCCATACTTGTCTTCGCCTCAGTGTATTCGCTCAAAACCTCGTCCTCACTTCTCTCGTATCCTTGCATAACTCCTCCTTCCTCCCTCTTCCCTTCTCCCCCCTTATTCCTCCTCCTTCCTCCTCGCTCCTCCTCCCTTCATCTCCCTCCTCCATCCTCCTCTCTCCTCCTTCTCCTCAGCCTCCTTCTCCTCCTCCTCCTCTTCTTCGTCCTCCTCCTCCTCCTCCAATCTTGATAGTTGTATCATTTTTGGGTGAAAATAATTTTTGGGGGGTATCAGAACGAACTATTTTTGGCGCAATGTTGTAATTCAAAAGGTCAAGTGTATTACGTATTCATTGTGAACTGTGCCAGAGTGAATACTGACTCGGGTTCACAGAATGGGTACTAATACCACTTGCCATGCGTCCAAAAGTAATGAAGAAGATTCTCTCCAGCCACTTCGGAATTGATAAGACAAAGCAACGAACTCGAGAAATCCTCCTCTAGCCTAAAATGATAAAACAGATCCACAACACCGTCGCAGTCTGTACCATCTGTGCCAGTAGGAACCCAGCAAACCCAAACGAACCACTCATATCCCATGAAGTCCCAACACGACCGTGGCAGAAGCTTGGCACTGATATCTTCACTTGGCAAGACGGATCCTTTCTGGTAACAGTGGACTACTACAGCCGCTACATCGAGATCGATGAGCTCTCCACTACGACAGTGGTATCCATAAACAGAAAGCTATCAGCTCAATTTGCACGCCAAGGCATCCTAGAAGTCCTCATCAGTGACAACGGACCACAGTTTGCAGACAAGGATTTCAGATACAGCACCTCCAGCCCTGGCTACCCACATGGAACGGACTCGCACAGAATAATGTAATGTCCAAATCTAAGGCTGATGGAAGCAACCCCCTCCTTGCTTTTCTAGACTACAGATGTAAAAGTCCAGTTGGCAATCTTGCTTCCGCAGCTCAGCTTCTTATGGGTCGACAGCACCGGACCATCCTGCCAACTTCAACAAAACAACTGCAACCCCTCAGAAGTAACTGCAAGACAAATGCACCTGCGAGCAAACAAAAAGAAAAATTATGACCGAACAGCCCATCAGTTGCCACCTATAAAGACCTGTGACAAGGTATATCTACAGTTGTCCAAGGGAGACAATTGGACACCTGCCCAGATCATGAAGCCATACAGCACCCCAAGATCTTTGTCTTCGAGACAAGTGATGGTCATATCTTCCGCCGCAACCGTCGCTGGCTCAGACCAGAGACATCACCTCCTCAACTTGATCCCTCTGAGCAACCCTCAAGAACACCTGAGCCTCATGGGGACAGGAACAACCCACCACCTGAAAATTACTGCACCAGATATGTGCATCCTGTGAAAGGACCTAAGCGACTGGACTTGTAAAAGCTTATGTAACTGTTCCAACACTCCAAAATCAGTATCAAGTAACTTTATAAATCAGAGACAGCAATTTCAATGTTCCAAGAAAAAAGTTCATAAATTAAATGCCATTGACAGTACATTGAACATGACAAAGAAAGTGAAGCTCAGTTGTGAAGTTAATATTTTGAGTCAGAAAGAAAGTAAATTGAAGATGAAAATGAGAATAATGGTCAGATGTATAAATAACAATTTGAGTAAATGAGATTGGCAAGAGTGGTGGCAGGAGGGGTGGCAGGAGTGGTGGCAGGAGTGATGGCAGGAGCGGTGGGAGGAGTTGTGACAGGAGGGGTAGCAGGAGTAGGTGCAGGAGTGGAGTGGTGGCAGGAGTGGTGGCAATAGTGGTGGCAGGAGTGGTGGCAATAGTGGTGGCAGGAGTGGTGGCAGAAGTGGTGGCAAGAATGGTGACAGTAGAGGTGGCAGACGTGGTTGCAGAAGTGGTTGCAGAAGTGGTGGCAGAAGTGGTGGCAGAAGTGGTCTCTCTCTCTCTGTCTATGTCTCTTTCTCTCTCTGCCTCTCTATCTCTCTCTCTATGTCTGTCAGTCACTCTGTCTCTGTCTCTGCCTCTCTCTCTCTCTCTCTCTCTCTCTCTCTCTCTCACTCTCTCTCTCTCTCTCTCTGCCTCTCTCACCTAATGATAGACCAAAAAGTTCGGGAATTTTTAAAATTTGCCACCAAGGATGTGCATGTAGAATTTGGAAAGGAAGTTCTTTTTTCCGGTATGATATTTTTTTTACGAATTTCTATGTAGAGTATATTTTTCTTTGTCTTCCTGCCTTTTAGTTTTTCTTACAGCAATAAAAGCTCTTCTAGCCTGAAATATTGCTACGCGACACTCTGTATCTTACCATTTGGGGCATGCATGTTTTTCAGGTCCGCCTTCTCTAGTCGACTTTTTCATGCAGTCAATCCATGATACCATAGTATCTGAGAAAAGTTTATAGCGCCCTCAACAGAGATGTTAAGAGTGTGTTGGGCTTGTTTAATGTTTTCTTTGAAGGAAGATTCTTGCAATTTGACATTAAGCTCTTCTACCTTATCCCTGTCCCAAACCACTCGATTTATCGTTTTCCATTCTCTGATTTTCACACAGTCTACGCAGCCGCCAAGCGATGGTATACTCTCCCAAAGTTCAATATCGACATGGCAGCTAGACTGTGTGAGCTCTATCGTGTATTTCGTGCTTTCATTGTGCGCATGCAGGTTGCCACTAGGTGGGCGGTTAGCACGTGCTTTTGGCTCAACGTGGCGCGACGAATCCGAGTTAATCTCTGCGGCATCCTCATTGTAAGTGGTCGGCGCACTTGATGACGTCATTACCTGGCGATTGCCCTCTGCTCCATAATCTGCACGTGTGTTCGGCTTGGGCAAGCGTGACGCGTTAAAGTCATCGACATATGTATGGTTGCCATGAGTGTTGGCAAGGTCGGAGGTCGATATTTTATGAGGCTCAGCTGACTGGGGTTCCACGAAGCAAGGTTGCAGGCTGCAGGACTTCGATGCACATGCAGGGCTACGGGCTCGGGTTTCCAGATCTTTGTTAGCCCATCCATGCCGGTAGAGCTTTGTGTTTTCGAGTTGTTCGTCCACGGTGTTGATTTGGACGAGGTTGCTCGGTGGTCTTGGGATTATAGGTTGCGTATGCGGCCGAGCATTACCGCGTTGAGGATCTTGTCGACAGCTTTCCTGAGGTTGATCACAAAAGAATAGCTTGTTGTTCCTATAATAAATATTTTCCCCTTGTTCCCGATATTCCTTCAGGTTAGAAGCTTGCCTGACGGTAAGATCTCCAGCAAGTTTAATCCCATGCCTTCTAAGAGCGTCTCTGTCTGTCTGTAGTAGTCTGAGCTTGTCTGACCAAGTGACAAATTCTATCAGAATTGGCCGCGCTCTTCTCTCCTGATTTCCAGGTCTGGTCTCGAGTCTGTGGACACACATAATGTCCCTCTCTGTCCAGGCAACATTAAGCACGGCGTCTGCAAGGAGGTGGAGCACTAATCGGAGACAATCCCAGTAGCTTTCTTGTTTCTCTTCAGGCACTCCGAACACCCGGATGTTATTGCATCTGGAGTCCACGTCAAGCTGCTCCCTGTGTTTCATGCCAATGTCCAGCTCGTTGCAAAGTGCACGGTAATTATTGTCTATGTGCTCTTTGATGGCTTCCTGCTCGGAGTGTAGACTTCTGTTCAGCTCTGTCAAGTTCTGGCAGACATCCTGACATCGTCTGTCTATTTCCTCGACAGAACATTTCGTGCTTTCTTGTTGGTTTCCGAGCCATTGCAAGTGCTTTTGGTACCCATCAGTTCCCTTTGCAATACTTCCAAAGGGTCTTGGATGGTGGTCACTTTGCTGTCCATCCTTCTCTCCATCCCTGTGCTCATTTTGACCATCATCTCTTGGATTTTTTTTAGGTCGTTGTTGAATTTGAGTGGGTGGTCGGTTCAACACTTTCGGTTAGGGAGACAGAGTCCGGACCAGGTTTCCGCTCCACGTTCCCTCCCAGGAGGATGTGGTCAGAGAGGTCATTGATATTTTGGGACGTTTCACTAGGTGTACATCGTACACGAGACCATATCAACCAGATATTTCTATTGAGGTATGGGGAAATCATTTCAAAAATTTCCTACAGAATTAAAGGCACCCGACGGTGAGCTACAGTAGAGGCGCCAGCGACCTAGTTACTGATGTAGATGATGATCTCAATGCGGCAATAACTGACGAAGAAGTAAAACAGGCAATAAACAAATTAAAAGCTGGGCAGTCAGTGGGTCTTAATGGAATACCTGGTGAATGTCTGAAATTGGCTAGCGCTCAAATAATCCCCTGCTTGGTAATGTTGTTCAATAGGTTATATGAAAATTAATACTTTCCTGAAGCCTGGGGCAAATATATTATTATTTCTCTGTTTAAATCTGGAGATAAGATAGATCCCCAAAATTACAGGGGTATATCCTCGTTGAGCATTGTCAGTAAGATCTTCACGTCGATACTGACCAAACGACCCCAAAATTGGGCTGAAAAAAGAAATAAAATATGTCCCGAGCAAGCAGGCTTCAGATCTAAGCACTCCACGATTGATAAAGTATTTACACTTTATGCCAAAGTGACAAAGCACATGTACGGTGTTGGTCGCAGAAAGCTCTATGCTGCGTTTGTGGACTTTAGTAAGGCCTTTGACTCTGTAGACAGAACCTGTTTGTGGAATGGTTTGCAAAACAGTGAACTTTCAAAGAAAATGGCTCAAATGCTCAAAGCAATACACGCCAAAGTTCAGGCATGTGTGAAATGGAACTTTACCATCTCTGACTTTTTTTTACTGCTCCTTTGGAGCAAGGCAAGGAGCATTAGAGAGCCCGATAATTTCTTCTCTCCTAATCACGGCGATAGCGGACCAAGTCCGTGCTAGAGGAAGACATGGTGTGCAGTTATTGCCAGGAATGCCTGACTTGTTTTTCCTCATCTTTGCTGATGACGTAGTTTTACTGTCAACTACACCTGTAGGGTTACAGTGCCAAATTGATAACTTGGCTCAAATATCTGAGAGGTATGGCTTACTAATAAACAGAAGGAAAACAAAAGTAATGGTGTTTCGCCATGGTGGTGGTCTTGGACGAGGGGAGAAATGGTTCCTTGGAAATACAGAGTTAGAGATTGTCAACAAATACAAATATCTCGGCTATGTTTTTACTACCAGGCTATTAGCCACGGTGGCTCTGAATGATCAGAGTATCAGTTCAAAATAGAAGATAGCCCATCTGTTAAAGGCCATGTGGAAGCTTCGTACCATGAATTTGTGGATATACTTTCCTATGGTTGATGCACAAGTGTTACCTGCGTTACTGTATGAATCAGAAGTATAGGGTCTGCAGAGACAAGACAATGTTAAAAAAAACAAATCCTATTTGCATGCAATAATTTTTTTAAATCTTGATTGCAGAACACCAAACTGTATGGTGTATGACGAACTGGGAAGGTACCCACTTTTTGTTAAGTCCACTATTAAAGCGATCAAGTATTGGTTAAGACTCACCAAATTACCTGATAACAGGCTCCCAAAGCAGGCTTACCTCATGCTCACAAATATGTTACTGCCACCTGAATTAAACTGGAGTAGATTGATTGAAAGACGACTGAGTGAATTGGGCTATGGATTTGTATGGGTTAACAAAGGTGTCTTAAACGAACATAGTTTTGTAGAGAACCTTAAGCAAAGATTACGAGATTGTTTAAAACAGGAATGGCACAGTAAAATAGAGAGTGAAAGATTCTGGGTATACAGAAAATTGAAACAAGAGTTCGAAACGGAAGAATATATAGATTTCATAAACATAAATAAATTTAGAGACTCTCCCATTCTATTCAGATGCAACATAAATGACCTTGCTAGCAACAGAAGATATGCAACAACACAAATAGATGAACTATGCTGTCCATTTTGCAGAAAATGCCCGTGAAAATGAAGAACACTTTCTACTGTACTGTCATACATTCTAGGACCTAAGGACAAAATATATCGAAGAGTATGTGCCACAAGCAAAAATAATAGGTTACTGTTTTCTGTTTAATCTTTTTTTTTTAAATTATACTATTTATTTTCAACAAAAAAGGATACAACTATCAAGGTTGGATCATAGTGACTGTAACAGAAATGTACATGCAATCACAACGGCCCTCATTCCTGGAAAAAAGAATTCCACTTCAACTTAAATTTCTCAAAATTACCTGCCAGTCTAGCTGCACACTCTTCTGTATTCAACACATTAAACATACATTTTTTAAAGTCTTCAAATAAATGCAATTCATTCATGGATCTTTTGTAATGTATATGTTTCTTTCCTAGCAGAATGATATGGTTTGTACATGCATCATAGTATGAAGAGCCAAACAAAATATTTTGCTTATTCAAATGTTAGGAAATATTTGTCTTGCTTCGAATGAAACAAATAATTTCTTTCCAAAAGGTTTCACTAACAATACAGTCAACAAAGAGATGCTCCTAAGTTTCGGGTTCTGTCAAACAGAAAGAGCAGACATTACTCTGAACAATCTTTAGTTTAAACAAATATTCATTAGCGGGTAGTATTCTGTGCAAAATGTTATACTGGAAGTTCTTAAGTTTCACTTCTCTTGTTGCTACAAAGGGAATCATATAATACCGCCTCCATGGCAATTCAGATTTTCCCAATCTTTTTTCCTAAGATGTCTGCGAAGTAGGTTTTTGGTTATTTTCACTAGGAATTGTATAATACATTCTC
>JAWQFJ010034199.1:0-17500 GCA_034096865.1 Theodoxus fluviatilis | reverse complement strand
AATTTCGATCCTATATGCCAGATCAATTTCGAAACACCTGGGGAGGTAGGCAATTTGATGGAATGGCGAAACTCCAACATGTGCGACGTCATCAATAACGTGACGTCATTTGCGAGGACAGTTTATAGGAGAATTAATTTAGATAGATAGATATGTCCTCAGATGTCTTAGGCCGCGAGGCCTTTATCCGATCTTTTGATCAGTACTTATGGCTACTCTCACTCTCTCTCTGTCTCTCTCTCTGTCTCTCTCTCTGTCTCTCTCTCTGTCTCTCTCTCTCTGTGTCTCTCTCTCTCTCTCTCTCTCTCTCTCTCTCTCTCTCTCTCCCACCCACCCTCTTACTCTCATTCTCTCTTCCCTTCCTCCCCTTTTCCCAGCTCCCCTCCCCCTCTCTCTCTGTCACTCTCTCTCTCTATCTCTGTCTCTCTCTGTCTCTCTCTCTGTCTCTCTCTGTCTCTCTCTGTCTCTCTCTGTCTCTCTCTGTCCCTCTCTCTGTCTCTCTCTGTCTCTCTGTCTCTCTGTCTCTCTCTGTCTCTCTCTCTCTCTCTCTCTCTCTCTCTCTTACCACATTTGAATATTTTGCCTCAAGGGCTGAATGTAAGTAAGAAAGGCAATACTGCCTAATTCACTACCCTTGTAAAATAAAGTTCGTTCGTTCGTTCTGTCTGTCCTGACTTAAGCGCAACAACTTGGTACTGGTAGTCTGTTGGCTTGGCCTAATGGCAGTGAATCGATAATAAAAAGGGGGGAAAACATTTCGTTTGTTTTGTTTTGTTCTTGCAGCACTTCAAAGATGGTGTGTAGGTCTGTGACTGTCTGTCTCCATGTGTTTTGTGGTGTGTAGGTCTGTGACTGTCTCCATGTGTTGTGGTGTGTAGGTCTGTGTCTGTCTCTCTCCATGTGTTGGACCTTTTACTGGTGAACGTATTTCATAGCATCAGACAATACTAGCATTGTACACGATGTCAACAGCAGGCAGGTTCGAGGACAACAATGTATTTATAATCTATCCTGGTGCCGCTGAGGTCCGCGCGTCAGCTATAAATAGAAGTACGAGAAGCTTGGATTTGTAAAATGTATTTCACGACCTATTGACGCAATCAACATACAGCTTTGATAAATTAAGACAGCCCAGGGTTATATTAGCGTTATAAATTAACATATAGGCTTACTGACCTTATTTCAAGAAACACCATTCATAATGATCAACACTACGAACCAAGCAGACGAACACGATCGAACCGTAGCCACTACGCCAGCAGACGATCGAGATAACTAAATGTTTCATGTAAAAAACTACTGGACGGATTTCCTTGAGATTTTGCACACTGACTGGAAGTTAGGTTCCATTCAATATTATCAAATTTTCAGAATCGAGGTTTGAAAAGAAAGTGACTTTTTTACATTTTGGTGTTGCAATGAAACCGATTCAACAGACTCCATTTGCAAAATCTGTGACGTGATCATTTGACGTCGATTAATGTGACGTCATTTGCGAGGAGATTTTTGAGAAGGGTGAATAGAATAGAATAGAATAGAATTCTTCGGCTTGCTTAGGCGTCCAGGGCCTATCGCCGATTCTGGTAGTTCTCTGGCTGTATTTTTATTGTTCTTGGCCCGTATTCACGACGGCGATTTATCTTTTTAACACTCGATTTATCTCCTATCCCCGATTTATCTTTACTTTGGTTTAATATCTCCTATTCATGACGGCGATTTAGCCCTAAACTCACGTCAAAGCAGAGTGTTAAACTATTCTCCCGAAGTCGGCAAGATAAATAGATAAACCGGTGTGACATCGCCGATGGTAACTTCATCGCGCATGGTTCTGCGCATGCGTCAAAGCCGAAAGTGAGGCGTGTATCGCGCCTTGTTCAAAGGTGATGTGCCGCGAGGCTTTAGATTTTGTGTTTTTTGGTCAATGTGTTCATTTATTGACCGAAAAACACAAAATCTAAAGTCTCGCGGCACATCACCTTTGAACAAGGCGCGATACACGCCTCACTTTCGGCTTTGACGCATGCGCAGAACCATGCGCGAGGAGTTACCATCGGCGATGTCACACCGGGGTTATTGAGAGAGGCAAGATGGCAGCGATTGTGCTTAAGAAACGAATTCATGACAATCTGTTAAGGAAAAACCGAGTATTCCGAGACCGAAGGCACCCGTTAGAAGTATTTAATGATGAAGAGGTGTTCAGAAAGTTTCGATTCCATCGAAAGGAAATCTTGGCCATCACCGACGAGATCCATAAGGAAATCAGTCGAACCCAGAATTATTCAAAGGCACAGCAACCAAAAGAATGACGTCATCAGGCACTTATGACGCTATCACGCATTTTGCACGTGTTAACTCTACACATTCTTTCATAGACAATCTACACTCACAAACACAAGTAATCATACACGTTCTTTGCTACATGAACAAAGTTACAAACCACCTCCACATTCTTCCACGTTCGCAAGCACGTCTACTTCACATTCTTCCTCAACACCAGCCTCACGCCCGTCCTGCAAGTCCTTCTTGCGCTTAGATTTTATGTAAGCGGCGCATTTCAGGACCAACACACTCATTTCGGTTTCACTGAAGTTTTTTGCCCTTGCCTTTGTCTCTTTTTTCTTGCTAGCCATTTTTTTCTATCTACTCCACGTATTTAGATATAGATCAATGTCTACGCGAAGAAAACACAACGTAACCACGGTAACCACACACGGTGTGTGCGTGAATCACTGAATGAGTACGAATGCACATGTCTGGGTTGAACATCTATAATACACTTCCTCCTCTGTGTGACTGTGTGAGTGTTAATTCAGCGTCTATGACATGCCAAAGGAAAGCAAAGCATGTCATAATAGGAGCTTCCTGAACCTATCCATCATGTTTAAAATATATGGTTGATTGTTCCTGGGCCGATAGCTTAGAAGTGGATTTACATGCTTTACAAACACTCCGTCATAGCAATTCTCTAATGGCTCAGCTGGTAGAGCGTTCGACTCTTGGTCATGCATGATCAGGTTTGATTCTGCGCTGAAACTTTTTTTTTCTTCTCTTTTTTCGAGAGGTTGTGGTTTTTTGTGTTTTTATGTGTGTGTGTGTTTACCCCCTCTTTTCTCGAGAGGTTGCGGGTTCGAACCCAATCTTTTCTTAAATGCCAAAACCTGGAGGTTCAGCGCCAGCGGTTTTTATGCAGGGACCATGTGATTGGACAGGGGGTGACATGGGCAAGGAACGAGTGTTTTCATTGGATAATAGGCCACTGAAATTATTGCTTATTGTATAAAACCCATATGTTTCGTTTTGCTTTTCTGTAACATCCTAGTTGGTTGTTTTTTTTCCAAGTTCTGGTATGATAGTTGTACAAATGTTGTGCTATGTAGTATGTCTGACGAGTAACTGCATGTAAATGTGTCTATGCCCGCGCATTGAGTTCTTGCAAAAAATACACGTTATTAATGCTATTTTTAAAATTAGCGTTCTTAGTAGTAGAAATAGTAGTAGTAGTAGTAGTAGTAGTAGTAGTAGTAGTAGTAGTAGTAGTGGTAGCAGCAGCAGCAGCAGTAGTAGTAGTAGTAGTAGTAGTAGTAGTAGTAGTAGTAGTAGTAGTAGTAGTAGTAGTAGTAGTAGTAGTAGTAGTAGTAGTATAAAGGCTCCGACTTGCCAGTGGCATGTGTGCGATTTAATCACCCACAAGTAATCCACCACGTGTACAAGGCGCCAGCTCTCTCTGCTCACTGACCAAAATGCCGGGACGTCTCTTTGCTTGTCAGTCCAAAGTGCTGGACGTCTGTGTCAGCTTACCACCGTTCGAGATACGAATTATCTCTCCCCTTTCCCCGTTTAAAGCATCAGCGTTTAATCCGCCGCCACGGGTGCAAGCGTCAGCCTCTAAAGGTCGAGTCGAGCTGCCTGGTCACAAGCCTCCCTCCCGCCTCCACGTGTCTGCAGTACCTCGCCTTTCAAAACATGTTAGAAGTACCAGCGTCGTCTCTACTGCCACGGGAGCACGCGTCTCTTCATTAAACCTGTTAGAAGTACCAGCGTCGTCTCTACTGCCACGGGACACGCGTCTCTTCATTAAACCTGTAAGAAGTACCAGCGTCGTCTCTACTGCCACGAGAGCACGCGTCTCTTCATTACACCTGTTAAAAGTACCAGCGTCGTCTCTACTGCCACGGGAGCACGCGTCTCTTCATTACACGTGTTAGAAGTACCAGCGTCGTCTCTACTGCCACGGGAGCACGCGTCTCTTCATTACACCTGTTAGAAGTACCAGCGTCGTCTCTACTGCCACGGGAGCACGCGTCTCTTCATTAAACGTGTTACAAATACCAGCGTCGTCTCTACTGCCACGGGAGCACGCGTCTCTTCATTAAACTTGTTAGAAGTACCAGCGTCGTCTCTACTGCCACGGGAGCACGCGTCTCTTCATTAAACCTGTTAGAAGTACCAGCGTCGTCTCTACTGCCACGGGAGCACGCGTCTCTTCATTAAACCTGTTAGAAGTACCAGCGTCGTCTCTACTGCCACGGGAGCACGCGTCTCTTCATTAAACCTGTTAGAAGTACCAGCGTCGTCTCTACAGCCACGGGAGCACGCGTCTTTTCATTAAACCTGTTAGAAGTACCAACGTCGTCTCTACTGCCACGGGAGCACAGGTCTCTTCATTAAACCTGTTAGAAGTACCAGCGTCGTCTCTACTGCCACGGGAGCACGCGTCTTTTCATTAAACCTGTTAGAAGTACCAACGTCGTCTCTACTGCCACGGGAGCACAGGTCTCTTCATTAAACCTGTTAGAAGTACCGGCGTCGTCTCTACTGCCACGGGAGCACGCGTCTCTTCATTAAACGTGTTAGAAGTACCAGCGTCGTCTCTACTGCCACGGGAGCACACGTCACTTCATTAAACCTGTTAGAAGTACCAGCGTCGTCTCTACTGCCACGGGAGCACGCGTCTCTTCATTAAACCTGTTAGAAGTACCAGCGTCGTCTCTACTGCCACGGGA
The DNA here is from genome assembly GCA_034096865.1 of Theodoxus fluviatilis. Taxonomy (NCBI): domain Eukaryota; kingdom Metazoa; phylum Mollusca; class Gastropoda; order Cycloneritida; family Neritidae; genus Theodoxus; species Theodoxus fluviatilis. The sequence goes on along the minus strand of JAWQFJ010034199.1, from coordinate 12,497 downwards.
GCAAGCGTCTCTTCATTAAACCTGTTAGAAGTACCAGCGTCGTCTCTACTGCCACGGGAGCACGCGTCTCTACATTAAACCTGTTACAAGTACCAGCGTCGTCTCTACTGCCACGGGAGCACGCGTCTCTTCATTAAACGTGTTAGAAGTACCAGCGTCGTCTCTACTTCCACGGGAGCACGCGTCTCTTCATTACACCTGTTAGAAGTACCAGCGTCGTCTCCACTGCCACGGGAGCACGCGTCTCTTCATTAAACCTGTTAGAAGTACCAGCGTCGTTTCCACTGCCACGGGAGCACGCGTCTCTTCATTAAACCTGTTAGAAGTACCAGTGTTGTCTCTATTGCCACTGGAGCAAGCGTCTCTTCATTAAACCCTTTTAGAAGTACCAGCGTCGTCTCTACTGCCACGGGAGCAAGCGTCTCTTCATTAAACCTGTTAGAAGTACCAGCATCGTCTCTACTGCCACGGGAGCACGCGTCTCTTCATTAAACCTGTTTGAAAAACGAGTTTTCCACTGCCTCCAGTCGTCGGCGTCTCTTCGCGTCTGCACAACGACGAGGGAGCCAGATCCAAGTTTTGTCAATGGTGTTCTTGTCAACCACCTGTTTCCCCTGTGCTACCACCCCCTCTCTCCCTTGTCTACATTACTAGTACCGCTGCTACACTGTCCCAAAGGTGGCAAACCTTTGTGTAAGCACACTCTATGTGAAACCGAGTTGGCCACTTTGTGTTTTTTTTAAACACGTGTGTCGTCGGACACCGTCTATGAGTTCAGTTAAGTACCTTTTGAATGGTTGGCAAGCCCTGGTAGTTTTCCCATAGGGAAGATTCAATTAAAATATTATTTCTGCAGTATCATTACTTACATTTAATTATCCATTTTCTTGAATTCATATCCAAACAAATTATAGTGATTTAATTTTGATATGTGTCCTCACCATTCATTCTGTCGTTTTCCATCGTTTTGATAGAATAACTGTTGGAGATATTGCTGCCAGTTTGGCTGTGTGTGTGTGTGTTTCCCATAGACTTATTACTTAGAGAAAACAAGCTAGTCAAGCTGCGTAACATACAGTATATCTTTTCGACGTCAAACGCTTTACTTCTGAATTCATTCCTTCAAAATCGGAACCGAGCCAGTGCTACCCTAAATATTGTAATTCCGAGAGAGCGCAAGTACTTTTCACATTGGAAATCGTGTTTAATGGTTCTGTACAATGCAAACCGCTTCCTACCACTGATTTTGTGACTCCATTTTTGTCTGTAACAGTCTTGGAGTCTGATTTTAATATTTTTCAGAAAACTCTTTTCGTTGTTGGTTTCTTTGTTGTACCAGATAAATGCATAACCCGATTCGCAGAGTAAATTTTTAATAGACTTTAGCGATTTTAGTTCGTTTGTGATGGTTATATTGGAAAGCATACCAAGTGCCTGCTTTGGTAGTCTTATTGCTAGTAGTAGTTAGCTGGTAGTTGGTAGTGTTATTAGGCATTTTTTGTAGTTTGACCAAATATTTATTAGCTCTCATAGTACTATTGAATCTAAGGGGGAATATTCTGGTTTCATCGTAAACTAGACTATTGGGAGTTTTTGCATCAATTTTCAGAAATTGCTTACAAGTGACCATGTGCGTTTTCTCTACGTGGGATTAGATCACAATGATGGAGAGAGAGCGAGAGAGAGACAGAGACAGAGAGAGAGAGACAGAGACAGAGAGAGAGATAGAGACATAGAGAGAGACACAGAAAGAGAGAGACAGAGACAGAGACACAGAGAGAGACAGAGAGACACAGAGAGAGACATATGTGACCCTCCATCACAAAATGAGTCACTCGTTGCATTTTGAACATTTTGATATCTGTATGTTTTCAAAATGAGCACACAACAAGCTTCTCAGTGGTGCAATAATCATGAACATATGACTACCCTACACGATTTCACATGACTTTCAAGATCGACACCCTAAAAATACGCTTTTTGAGAAAAACGCGTTTTAAGTTTACATACATTATTCCCCCTTTTTTCCTAGCAACCCTTATTCTAGACTCATGCAATTTGCCACAGAGATGAAGCAGTGGTTTTTGGCTTTAGTTGGCAGCCTAGGGTATTCCCCCGTCGATCTGTTGCAGTGGTGGCTACGAAACGTTGAGAAAATGCTTGATGTTGACGATCGGTTCGCGGACGTTTTCTTGTAAATGAATTACCATCACACTCAAACAAATCATAAAGCATACTCTTACATGTTGATTTCAAACACGAAACTTACTCAAACAATGAAGAAGGGACTAGAGAAGGGACTAGAGAAGCAAAAACAAAATCTCGAAGTCGACCATTACAACCCCCACCTCCTTTGTGGGCGGTTTGCGCAAAATGACTCGACTGCGCAACCGACTCATTTAGCGATGGAGAGTCACATTTAGAGAGACACAGAGAGAGAGAGAGAGAGAGAGAAAGAGAGAGACAGAGAGAGATAGAGAGAGATGGAGACAGTGAGAGAGGCAGAGAGAGAGTGAGAGAGAGAGAGAGAGAGAGAGGATATCTGTCCATGAGATTTCCAAATGTCATTAAAAGAAGATATACGAAAAACTGCCACGACCACTCATGATAGAACACTTTACTCCGCATGTACAAACGCGTGAGTCAAAGAGCACAACGTTTGGCAGAGCCTTGGCATTGGGTCTTGCCTCATCATCACTTTTAGCTGGGCACCACTGCTCACAGTCTTCATGATTTTGCCTCCTGTGCTTCCATGTCGCCGTCACACCCTTCCCTTGATACTTCCATTACAACGATTCCCATGGAATCGCCTCTTGCGTGGCTTGGCTGGCTGTCTGTCTCGGCTTTGGAGCGGGAGATCCTATTGCACGTTTACCTATACCTATAAATACAAACAGAAGGCATGATATATTATTTCATTTTTTCGTTTTTGTTCGTCTGAAGTTCTCATAACGAATTCAGTTCATTCAAATATGTACTGATGCATCATGTCAATACTCATTCGATTCCGAGAAAGTAATTTATCACTGGTATTCAACATCATCAAGATTCATCTGAGGGCTGAACAGATTTTGTAATCTTTGTTTCCAGCAGACATTGAACGAATATCTTCCACACTTGATAAGCGCTATTCTTTTGAAAATGGACAAGATATAATAGTGTACAGAGGCGGATCATTTTTTTATTTTATTTTTTTTTTGTTGTTGGGGGGGGGGGGGGGGTTCCAAACTTTTGTTTAGGAGGGAGGGGGGTAAGGCTGTGAAGGCGCGAAGCGCTGAAGCGGCGGCGCAAAGCGGAGAAGGGGGGGGGGCCGTAAGGCTGCAAAATGGTGCATTCTGGTGCATTATGCTGACGATCACTGCTTGTTCCAGGCCGCAGATTTTGTTACTGAAGAATTTCTTTTTTTGCTGAAGGGGGGGGGGGGGGGGGATGTTCTGGAAAGCCCAGCCTCGTCCGCCCCTGGTGTAGACAGATTCATGTAAACATATGCACAAATAAATAAAGGATGCTTGCAAATCTCTGTGAAATACAACATATTTAGAAGAGAAACATATATACACCTTCTTAAAGGGTTTTCCAAATTATTTCACACAATTCGACTATCAAAGAGCTGATACAGAAGTCGGCCGAGTGAAAACCACTATCGCGGTGCTCGCATCATTGGGAAGTCAAACAAACTGATGCGCTATTGTTATCTGTGCTTTGATTGGTCCATTTGCTCAGGGTCCAGTATATCATTTGTTAAGAGAACCAATCAGAGTGAATCTCTTGGACAATATGGCTTTTTGACTTTGCATTAACACACCACCTTCATTTATATGAATTAAAGTAAAATTCTAAGGCAACAGAGTATCAAGACACTCGGAAAAACGATAGATGAGACGCTGAAAATTTTTTATGTGCAAAATCTCATTTTGATGAAACTGATTTAAAACATCTTGATTCTGAGGGTAAACCCTGACCTTAACCGAAAGCTGGAGGGGAAAACAGACTTGTGTTAGATTTAGCTTCCGCATGGGGTTGTTAGCAAATTTCCGCATGTGTGTGTGTGTGCGTGTGTGTGTGTGTGTGTGTGTGTGTGTGTGTGTGTGGTGTGTGTGTGTATGTGTGTGTGTGTGTGTGTGTGTGTGTGTGTGTGTGTGTGTGTGTGTGTGTGTGTGTGTGTGTGTGTGTGTGTGTTGTGTGTGTGTGTGTGTGTGTGTGTGTGTGTGTGTGTGTGTGTGTGTCTGTCTGTGTGTCTGTGTGTGTGTATGTGTGTGTGTGTGTTTGTGTGTGTGTGTTTGTGTGTGTGTGTGTGTTTGTGTGTGTGTGTGTGTCTGTGTGTGTGTGTGTGTATGTGTTTGTTTGTTTCCGTTGTACCTTTTCATGCAAAGCTTCAGGGAAAAGCGTTATAGGGAACACATATTATTATAGTGCTAACATTAGTGAAACATTACAGTTTTCATTGAACTGCTCTCTCTGTTTTGTATCTCACCTCAACTTGCGGTTTGCTATCTACAACAGAAAACCAATTACTGTTATGAAAGAAGATGACCAAATATCAAATTTACTTTTGAAAATGAGAATACTTATTCTTACGGTTTTGCCAGCGCCAGTGGCAGGTGCCATCGTTACAGTCCATTTTAGAACAACACTGGAAGCTATCCCTGCATTTTGCACCAGCGTTGCAGACCTGAAATGAACAACAGAACGCATTGGCCATGCATAAATCTAACATGAATACGAATAAAATACCACAACAGTTGTTGTAAATTAGCAAGTCCTACTCCTCGTCTTCTACTTTTTTTTCTCCTTGTCCTCTACTTCTTCATCCTGGTCTTTTACTGTTCCTCCTCGTTTTCTACTTCTTCATCATGGTCCTCTCATTCTTCATCCTGGTCTTTTAGTCTTCCTCCTCGTCCTCTACTTCGTTATCCTGGTCCTCTACTTCTTCCTTTTCGCCCCCAACTTACAAATTTTCTTTTTTTTCTCATTCTCCCTCTCCTCTTGCTGCTCGACCTCCTCCTTCTGCTGCTCGTACTTCTACTCCTACGCCTTCCTCCCCATTCCCTCTCTCCCCTCCCAATCGCCCTCGTCCCCCTCCTCGTCTTCCCCTTCCCCTTCGTCCTCTGCCTCCTCCTAATCTTTCCCCTCCCCATTGTCCTCCCGCTCCCCCTTGTCTTTCCCCTCCCCCTCGTCCTTCCCCTCCCCCTCGTCCTTCCCCTCCCCCTCGTCCTTCCCCTCCCCCTCGTCCTTTCCCTCCCCCTTGTCCTTCCCCTCCCCCTCGTCCTTCCCCTTCCCCTCGTCCTTCCCCTTCCCCTCGTCCTTCCCCTTCCCCTCGTCCTTCCCCTTCCCCTCGTCCTTCCCCTCCCCCTCGTCCTTCCCCTTCCCCTCGTCCTTTCCCTCCCTCTCGTCCTTCCCCTTCCCCTCGTCCTTCCCCTCCCCCTCGTCATTCCCCTTCCCCTCGTCCTTCCCCTCCCCCTCGTCCTTCCCCTTCCCCTCGTCTTCCCCTCCCCCTCGTCCTTCCCCTCCCCCTCGTCCTTCCCTCCCTCCCCGTCCTTCCCCCTTCCCCTCGTCCTTCCCCTCCCCCTCGTCCTTCCCCTCCCCTCGTCCTTCTCCTCCCCCCCTCGTCCTTCCCCTCCCCCTCGTCCTTCCACCTTCCCCTCGTCTTCCCCTCCCCCTCGTCCTTCCCTTCCCCTCGTCCTTCACTCCCGCCTTGTCTTCTCCCCTCCCCCTCGTCCTTCCCGTCTTCCCCTCGTCCTTCCCTCCCCTCCCCCTCGTCCTTCCCCTCCCCCTCGTCCTTCCCCTTCCCCTCGTCCTTCACCTCTCCCTCGTCCTTCCCCTTCCCTTCGTCCTTCACCTTCCCCTCGTCCTTCCCCTCACCCTCGTCCTTCCCCTCCCCCTCGTCCTTCACCTCCCCCTCGTCCTTCCCCTCCCCCTCGTCCTTCCCTCCCCCTCGTCCTTCCCCTTCCCCTCGTCCTTCCCCTCCCCCTCGTCCTTCCCCTCCCCCTCGTCCTTCCCCTCCCCCTCGTCCTTCCCCTTCCCCTCGTCCTTCCCCCCCCTCGTCCTTCCCCTCCCCCTCGTCCTTCCCCTCCCCCTCGTCCTTCACCTTCCCCTCGTTCTCCAACTCTCCCTCCTCCCTACCCCTCCCCCCTCCTCTCTTCCTCTCTCTTTCTCTCTCTCTCTCTCTCTCTCTCTCTCTCTCTCTCTTCCGCCGTATTCATCTATTCCTTTCCCTTCTTCTCCTCCCCTTCTACTCTTCCCCTTCTCCTTCTTACCTCCCACTCCTTTTCGTCTTCTCCCCATTCCCCCTTCTCCTTTCCCTCCTAACAGTTTTCCTCTTCTTTCTCATAGTCACATTCACGTCTTCCTTCCATTTATCCACGTCCTCCACCTCGTCCTCCTCCTCGTTCTCCATCTCGTCTTCCTCCTCGTCCTCCTCGTCCTCCTCGTCCTCCTCGTCCTCCTCGTCCTCCTCGTCCTTCTCGTCCTCCTGGTCCCCCTCCACCTCCTCGTCCTCCTCGTCCTCCTCCTCCTCCTACTCCTCCTCCTCTTCCTCCTCCTCCTCCTCCTCCTCCTCCTCCTCCTCCTCCTCCTCCTCCTCCTCCTCCTCCTCCTCCTCTTCCTCTTCTCCTCCTCCTCCTCCTCCTCCTCCTCCTCCTCCTTCTCCTCCTCCTCCTCCTCCTTCTCCTCCTCCTCCTCCTCCTCCTCCTCCTCCTCCTCCTCCTCCTCCTTCTCCTCCTCCTCCTCCTCCTCCTCCTCCCTCCTCCTCTCCTCCTCCTCCTCCTCCTCCTCCTCCTCCTCCTCCACTCCTCCTCCTCCTCCTCCTCCTCCTCCTCCTCCTCCTCCTCCTCCTACTCCTTGTCCTCCTCCTCATCCTCATCCTTGTCCTCCTCCTCCTGCTCGTCCTCCTTGATGTATTTTGCAAAATAATGAAGAGAAACATTGGCAGCTTTAGATATTTCATTGAGAAAAGAACGGAAGAGTGAGAGTTACTTGGACAAGAGTTTTAGAGGCGAGGGGAGGTTTAAATACAGCAGCAGAAGCTGGACAGAAGTAGAGGCAGGACCAGGAGGAACAGAATGAGAATACCGATGAGCTACGGCTTCTTTGTTATCTTGCATGTGCGTCAGAGATACAGAAGAAAGATACAGAGAGAGAGAGAAAGAGAAAGAGAAGAGAGATAGAGAGAGAAGAGTGAGACAGAGGAGAGAAAAGAGCGAGATAAGAGAGAGAAGAGAAAGAGAGAGAGAAGTGAGAGAAAGAAATAGAGACAGATAGAAAGAGAAGAGACAAAAAAGAGAAAGAGAATAGAGTGAGAAAGAGAGAGAAAGAGAGAGAAAGAGAGAGAAAGAGAGAGAGAGAAAGAGAGAGAAAGAGAAAGAAGAGAAAGGAAAAGATATCGAGAGGAGAAAAGAGAGAGAGAAGATAGACAGACGGAAGAGAGAGATAGAGAGAGAGAGAGGGAGAGAGAAGAGAGAAAGGGGAGAGAGTGGAGAGAGAGAAGAGTGAATGAAAAGAAAGAAAAATAGAGAAGAGAGAAAAGAGAGAGAGAGAGAGAGAGAAAAGATACGAAAATGAGAGCGAGAAAGAGAGAGAAGAGAGAGAGAGATAACAGAGAAAGAGAGAGAATAGAGAGAAAGAGAAGAGAGAGAGGAGAGAGAAAAGAAGAGAGAGATGAGAGAGAGATAAAGGAGAGAGGAGAGAGAGAAGAGAGAGAGAGGGAAGATAGAGAGAACAGGGAGAAGAGAGAGAAAGAAGTGAGATAGAGAATATATATTTAGAAAAGAGAGAGAGACGAGAGAAAGAGAGAGAGAGACAAGAGAGAGAGAAAGAGAAGAGAAAGAGAAATAGAGACAGAGAGAGAGAAAGAGAGAATAGAGAGAAAAATAGAAGAGAGAAGAGAGAGAGGAGATATAGAAGAGAGATAAGAGAAAAGAGAGAAAGAGAAAGAGACAGAGAGCGAAAGAGAAAAGAGAGAGAAGAGAGAGAGACAGAGCAAGAGAGAGAAGAGAGGAGAGAGAAGAGAGAAAAGAAAGAGAGAGAGAGAGAGAAGAGAGAGAGAGAGAAGAAAGAGAAATAGAGAAAAGAGAGAGAGAAGAAAGAGATGAAAGAGAGAGAAAAAAGAGAAATAGGGAAAAAGAGAGAGAAGAGAAAGATGAAAGAGAGAAAGAGAGAGTAGATAGAGATAAGAGAAAAGAGAAATACAAAGAGAAAGAGAAAAGAATAAAGAGAGAAAAAAATAAAGAGAGAATAGAGAAAGAGAGGAGACAAGAGAGAAAGAGGAAAAAAGAGAGAGAGCGAGAAATGAGAGAGTGGGAGGAGAGAAGATATAGATAAGATAGATATATAGAAAGAGAAGAGAAAGAGAAGTGAGAGAGAAGGGAGAGAAATAAGAGAGAGGGAAAAAGATAGAGAAGAAAGATATGAGTGAGAGATAGAAGGAAGATAGAGAAAGAGAAACAAAGAGAAGAGAAAGATGAGATAAGAGAGAGAGGAGAAAGATATAGAAAAGATAGAGAGAGAAGGAGAGAAAGAAAAATGAGAGAAGAGAAAGAAAAAAAGAGGATAGAAAGAGAAGAGAGAGTCAGATAGAGAGATAAGAGAGAGAGAAAAGAGAGAGAGAGAGAAGAGGGAGAGAAGAAAGAAATAAGAAAGAAAGATAGAGGAGAGAGACAGAAAATAGGGAGAGAGAGAGAGAAGAGAGAGAAAAGAGAGATAAGAGAGAGAAGAGAGAGAGGAGAAAAGAGAGAGAGAAGAGAGAGGATAGGGAGAAGAGATAGAGAGAGATGAGGGAGAGGAGAGAGAAAAAAAAAGAAATAGAAGAGAGAGAGAGAAGAGAGAGATAGAACAGAGAGAGAGAAAGAGAGAGAGAAAGATAGAAAAGAGAAAGAGAAAGAAGAGAGAGAAAAGAGAGAAGAGAGAGAAAAGAGAGAGACGAGAGAGTTGGAGAGAAGAGAGAAAGAGAGAGAAGAGAGAGAGAAGAGAGAGAGAAGAGAGACAGAGGAGAGAGAAGAGAGAGAGAAAAGAGAGAGAAGAGATAGAGAAGAGAGATATAGATAGAAGAAAGAGAGAGAGAGAAAGAGAGAAACGAGGAGAGAGACAGAGATGAGAGAGAGAGAGAAGAGAGATAGAGAAAAAGAATGAACGAACGAAAACTTTATTGTGTGGGCCCTGGGCCCATTTCAAAGGGGAGAATAACGAAGCAAACGAAATCAACAGTACCGACACCGATACTGATATCAAGACTTTAGCAAGTCTTGCAAAGCGCGCATATTGACACATGTTAGTTTATAGTTCATGATAATGTGACGTTACCATACACACGGAAAAGCCTTCATCACTTTCCTATCGCACGCCAGGGCAGCTGTCGTCTTTGCTGCATGCCAGGACGAGACGAGGATCTTGTGGATCCTGCAGGCTCAGGAGTTGTTCCTCGGCGGGTTGATGTGCCGGACAGCAAGTGCCTGACCTCACTACGTGATGTCGCTGTGCGTTGGTCGTGGTCAGGAGTTCGCTTGGTTGGATCATGGTCTACAGCAGCTTTGGTTGAAACAGGAGTGGTGCAGGGCTGTCTGGCTTCGGATGTGCAAGTCGCAAGTTGCGATGACTTGCCCTGATCGTCGTCCACATGGCGGGATTTGTCAGACGAGTTTTTCGACTTGGCCAGATGTACCTCTTCATCGACAGCTTCTTGTTTTTTTCTAAGGCGCTGAAACATCTCTTACTGGTTCTTTGTGAGTGAAGTTTTCAACTATTGTTGTGACCTCATCATGGTGTAGTCATTCACTGTAGAGTACACTGGGTCAGAGGTCACAACACAGTCGGCTGGCCCTGCATCGTTGCTCCTATTCGCGTATGCACACAAGGCACACAAGCCCAAGGGATCAGGAAAATCTCGTGCAATGGCGACGCTGGCTTTGGAAATGCTCAAATCATTGTTGTCGCCATTAACTTCACACTGAACAAGAGACGGGTTTTCCAACTGCAAAGTCTGCTCACCAATCCTGCTGAAGTACTCCTGGCGTCGCTGTTGGTGTCGCCGTATCTGCGCCGGTGGTTTTCGTCTCCAGCAGCTATTGGCATGCAGGAGAGAAAATGGTCGGCCGTCTCGGGGTGCAAAGCGAAGTATCACAACCGTGATTTCTTTTTCAGCAGCTATCTTCCATGACGTAAGGTCTTCTGAGTCAAGCAGGGAGGACAGAGAGACTTCCACAATATATGGTAGTCCAGATAATGGCATTGTTATCCACAGTATTGACTATCCGGCAAACGTATAGCGGAGCGACGTGAACACGTCTTGTCAAGTCAGCAAACGAGAGAAAGAGAGAGAGAAAGAGAGAGAGATAGAGAAAGAGAGGAAGATAGAGAGATAGAGAGAGAGGAGAGAAAAGAGAGAAAGAGAGAGAGAAAGAGAGAGAGAGAGAGCGTGTGCTTGTGCGACAAATGTGTGTGTGTGTGTGTGTGTGTGTGTGTGTGTGTGTGTGTGTGTATGCGTGAGGGAGAGAGTTTCCACGTGTATGCGTATGTGGCTACGTTTGTGGATGGATGTATATGTGTTTAGGAAAGGACAGTGATAGAAGAGGAGACACTGAAGGAGATGTACAAGGGGAAAGGACAGTGATAGAAGAGGAGACACTGAAGGAGATCTACAAGGGAAACGTTTTATCTTACACCTATGGTAATGCAAGCCTCCACTTCCTGCAGGATCCATCCTGGACTCAGCAACAGCAGCAACGTCATCAGCACCACCATTTTCATCCTGGATATCAAACTTCCACACCAAGGACTGTTAGCTACAACAGATGCAACCATTCACTCTTTCTGCAGATAATATTATAAATGTTGCTGTCATCAGCCATTTACGTGTTTTGCTTTTTCAAGCTGTTTTTGATTTTATGTTTTATGTTGTCAGGATATTTCACTTACATTAGTTCTCTAAATGTTTTCTTCAGAGTCCAAAATGTGTTAGGTTTGGTCACTTACAGATGAATCTCCGAGTTTGACGCTGTGTTGTGAAGTGGTAATGTACTAGAAAGTCGTAGTATCCTTCAGATCATACGCCAGTCCTTTCTACAAGTCCGATGCTAGTTACGTCACGAAGTCATAGTGGACCTCGTTTTGATGTGTCGCATGACGTCACTTGGAGCAGCTTCGAGACGGTCAATTCGGTTCTGGATAATTCTTGAACGCCTTCAAAACGTATTTATGGCGCGATTGCGGACGTGTGAAGGAGAGCACATGACAGAAAGAGGTGAGAGTGTAAGGTGGTAGGTGAGTGCGAAAAGTCCTCTGCGGGATTCTGTCCTAGATTGAAGTGTTGTCCTAAGAGTGCACACGTGAGATATAACGTTCCAGTGAGAGTGTACACGTGAGATACAACGTTCCAGTGAGAGTGTACACGTGAGATACAACGTTCCAGTGAGAACGCGACGAGGGACAAGTGAAATCGCAACAGACGACATATGTAAGAAACAGATAGCAGCGATTGTGTCCTTACACAATCGAGTTCAAAAGTAGAGTGCTTTTTAATGATTATGCTGATTACTGATTTTGTCGCTGTGAATAGACCTGTGCGTGAATAAAGTTTTTCTGAAAAGAACATGGGACTTTTAGACTTCGACTTCCCGGCGCAAGCTAAGAGAACTCCGTATCGACAGGATTTTGCAAAGGAGACAAGTTGCAACACTTGCATCTCACACTGCCAAGTAATGACGAGAAACATTACTTTCTCTGTAAAACGGTCACCCCTTCCATCCCAGCCTGACTTACTCCTATACACCTCTGCATCTAAAATTACTCACGCCGCCTTCACGCCACTACAAGACACAACACCAGAAGCTGACATTGGTCTCCTTTCAATACAAAATGGAATTCCACGTTTCACAGTTGGAACCTAACAGTCAGGCTCGTAGTATTGTCTACTCGCCAAATATGATCGTGTATAGAGAAAAGCTCAGAGTTGGACTCACCAGTCAACACGGACCTAATAGGTGTGCTACAATTGTCAAGTATTTTTCATCACAGGTTCACAGCATTCCCTCTTTCGTCTGGTCTTCATTTATTAAAGCTCCATCCTAGCTTTACTGGCATGAAGATCATTCTCCAGCAACCTGTTCCTCACTTCAGTGGACGTGTGAACGTCAGTCCGCATTGTACGTGGACCTTTCAGATGCAGATAAGTTTTTGTTTTTTTTTGCATCTGAAGGGTACACTATTATCTTAGCTAGTATTTAATCATATCAAACCTATCCTGTAGTGATAACCAGTAGTTCTATGGACTCAGTACTTTTTTACCAAACGTAGTACAATCGATTAGGATGCATCAGTTCTGTCAATGGCTGTATCATCTATGCAAAACTACAGCCCGGGACAACCCTGTGTTTTTGTTTGGTATTGCATGTAAAGCCTCATGGCAATGTAAGCCTGTTGTGATCATCCCTTACTGTTTTGCACATAATTTCTCCCACAACGAGTAGGTTGTGGACCAGTAGACATATCAACAGTAAAGTGGTTTA
>JAWQFJ010034198.1:12500-16870 GCA_034096865.1 Theodoxus fluviatilis | reverse complement strand
TTTCCGAACCTTCTGGCACCGTCGCAGGCGCAGTTGATTGTTGTGTATCGGTCAGGTCACGGCCTTGACCCGCGCGACCGAGTTAGGCTAATATTAGCTTGTTGTGACACAATAGTTCTGTCGCGTCGCAGTTAGGAATGTGGGAGTGTGTTCGACATCGCACTGGTAGTTTCTAGAAATTGTGTAAAGGTATATAAGGAGCGAAAGCGAGTGAGAGAGAAAAAGAGCAGATACGACAGAGTTAAAGGTGAGAGCTTTGACCCTGTACAGAGCGAGTTTCTGCTGTGTGCTAGCGAGCCTCTGCGGTACTGTAAGCAGAGTGAAGCTGCGACGTAGTGCGACGATTATTGCTGTTGGCTGATTTTCACCACTGTAGTCGATCAGTGTGTGAATAAAGTTCATTGGAAACGATCACCGGAGTCTGTCACTGTGACTTCCTAGCGCAAGCCAGGAGAACCCCCGTACATCAAGATATTGCAGAGAAGAGTGCAACATTGGTTCCACAGACGGCGAACAGTCGAAGCAGTGACAGTCTACGACGGAAATGGAAGGCGACAAGCGCGTAACACGATCCACTGCACGCGCGGAGGCGACAGAGCAACCGACCGAAGACATCGCAATGATGATGAGACTTCTGCTCGACCAACAGAGACAGCAGAGAGAAGCCCAGGAGGAGGAAAAACGAGACAGCGAGCGGAAGGAGGCAGAGGAGAAAGCCTACCGTGAACGGAAGGAGGCAGAGGAGAAAGCCTACCGTGAACGGAAGGAGGCAGAGGAGAAAGCCTACCGTGAACGGAAGGAGCAAGAAGAAGCAGAGCGTCGCCAGCAAGAAGCTGCATACCGTGAACAGAAGGAGGCAGAGGAGAAAGCCTACCGTGAACGGAAGGAGCAAGAAGAAGCAGAGCGTCGCCAGCAAGAAGCTGCATACCGTGAACAGAAGGAGGCGGAAGAGAGGGAACATCACCTGCATCAGGAAGAGTTGCTGCAAAACATCAAAGCCGGGACAGAGGGACTTCAGAAGGAAATCGAGGCAGTAAGCTTTCGCTTAGGAGAGGAGGTAGACCGCATTGATGCTAATCTCCAACAGGAAGCAGCGCGCCTCAACTCCCTCGAAGGGGAAGTAACCCGCCTCGACACCGTCATCTGCAGACTGGAGAGAAAGCTGGAAGAGAAAGAAGAAACAAAAGCAAGCTCCTCTTATCCAGCCAGACTTTATACCCAAGATAACCACCAGGCCTCCAAGCAACTGCGAGCCGAGGCGTCACCATTCTTCTCAAACCAGGAAGAGGCATACCCCCCAGCCGGTCGTCCAGTGCAGCGGCCACAAACGTACGACGGGAAGGCACCGTGGGATGCCTACCACATTCAGTTCGAGGTGACCGCGCAGATCAACGGTTGGGGAGAGCGGGAGAAAGCGAGTTTTCTCATCTCCAGCCTGACGGGACAAGCGCTGACAGTCCTGGAAACCATCCCACCCGAAGGCAGGAATGACTACACTGCCCTCGTTCGGACCCTCCGTGACAGGTTTCAAGATTCCCGAAACGCAGACCAGGCTAAGGCAGCACTCTACACGAGAAAGCGTAAGAAGGGAGAATCACTCATCGAGTTGGCAGCTGACATCGAGAGGCTGGTGAGGCGAGCGCACCCTGCGTTTAACAGGGAGGCAATCGACGATTTGGCTCGGGAGAAGTTTATAGATGCCCTGGTCGACGACGAAGCGAAACGCCAAGTACAGGTGTTGGCTCCCTCTACCTTGGCGGAGGCAGTCAACACCGCTCTCCGTGTCGAGGCTATCGCTCAACGCGAGGAAGCGACCCAGCGAGCACCTCACCCTCATAGGATCAGAGCCATTGGCAGCCAGGAGAAGTCGGAGGGTGACGGCGACACTCTCTCTCTGAACCAGTTTCGCCAGCTGATGGCGGAGTTCTTGGAGAAGATGCAAAACCGCTCTTCCCGTCAGGACGGACAGCAAGGGCAGATCAGATGCTATAATTGCGACAAGACAGGCCACATCGCTCGCCACTGTCCACAGGGAAAGAAGAAAACCACCACAGCGCAGGAAAACTAGGATGCGCCGGGCTTAAGGGGCATAGCCCGGCGTCCCCTGCCTCCACCGCCCCACATCGCATCAGTCATCGATTGAAGGGTGTCCGCGTAGACCCAGGAGGACCGGCGATCGAGGTGCACATCGACGGCAACCGTCATCAGGCACTGATCGACTCAGGAGCGACCATTTCGGTGATAAAGACTGGTCTGTACCCCTTCCAGAGAAGAGAGGAATCAGCGATGGTGCTCACTGACGTCATGCACCGACCGATCCCTGTGCACGGCGTCGTGACAGTGAAGGTGAAGACCGGTGAGCTAGTTGTTTCTCACCCCTTTGTGATCGCCGATGTAGAAGATGACGTCATCCTGGGGATAGACTTTTTGCAGAAGCATCGCTGTGTTATAGACTGGGGACAGTTCCTCCTGCTGATTGATGGGCACCACGTGCAGTTGAAGGGTCTTGGGGGTGAAGGGAATGCTTCACTGCGGCCTTCGGGTGCGTTGAGGCGGATCGCCGCTCAAGAGACGCCTCTGGCAGTCGCACAGAGACAGGATCCGGACCTGCAGCCCATCATCCGCTGGATGGAGGACAGGCCTGTCCGCCCACCCTGGAGGAAGGTCGCCGTTACCAGCCCTGTCACCAAGGCTTACTGGACCCAGTGGGATGCCTTGCAGCTGACGGATGGAGCGCTGTACAGAAAGTGGATAGACGAGAAGGGAGAAACCTGCCGCCTTCTCCCTGTTCTGCCGAGAGCCATGCAGGAGGAAGCGCTGAGACAGGTACACGATGACCCAGCAGCTGGCCACCTCGGAAGGCAGAAGACGTACCGACGCGTCTGTGAGCGGTACTTTTGGATTGGTCGACACAAGTCCGTTCGCAACTTGTGTCGGCGCTGTGCCATCTGTGCCTCACGGACAAGACCCCACAGTCGCCGTAGTGGCTCTAGCAAGACTGACAGTTCTGCAGTGGTCGCCAGGCCATTGGTGGATACCCCCCGTGACGTGCCCCAGGGTGTGGAACCGCTCCAGGGTATGCTGCAGGCAGTGGGAAAGTCCGCAAGGACACACCTGCAGCGGGGCGTGGACGGAAGGAAGACTGGTTACGACCGCAAGGCCTATCACCAGATCACTCCTGATGGCACTGCACCGTGGTACTCCAACCCACGGGCTGAGAAGGGATGCACCACCAGGCTTGCCCGGCCGCAGAGAGGACGTTACGTGAACCGTGCCCGTCTCTGGAAGTACCAGGGAGAACTACCGCCGGACTGGTGGCAGTCGCCACGACGTCACCCTGACCCGACCGACGACGAGCCACAGAGAGAGACACTGTATCAGGGCCTTCCTCGGAAGACGAGAGCGAGGATGGAGCAACCCCTGAGGACGTACAGACATACACGCGGCGAGGGCGACGTGTGACGCGCCCCTCTCGCTTCCTGTGAGGAGTTCTTTATTTTCAGTGACAGTGTGGACAGTGGTCTTGCAGACATTGACCCCATGGACTGGGCAGATGCTACCGCAAGGAAGCTTTCGCCCACGTGTCAGGTTTCTGCATCTATGCCACTCATTTCATAATTTTTGGACTACCTGGACTGCGGATTGACTCTTTCCCGGTATTTTGTTGTTGTTGTTGATGATAATGTTGTTGTGTATTTTTGAGGTGTTAGTCTATGGTGTTTTGTAAATTTAGTGATGGAGTCGTATATGTAGTGAGACCGACGAGGTCGTTTCGGTCTTTAGGGGAGGAGCTATGTTGTGACGTTTTCTCGAACCTTCTGGCACCGTCGCAGGCGCAGTTGATTGTTGTGTATCGGTCAGGTCACGGCCTTGACCCGCGCGCGACCGAGTTAGGCTAATATTAGCTTGTTGTGACACAGTAGTTCTGTCGCGTCGCAGTTAGGAATGTGGGAGTGTGTTCGACATCGCACTGGTAGTTTCTAGAAATTGTGTAAAGGTATATAAGGAGCGAAAGCGAGTGAGAGAGAGAGAGAGCAGCAGATACGACAGAGTTAAAGGTGAGAGCTTTGACTCTCGAGGTAGCGAGTTTCTGCTGTGTGCTAGCGAGCCTCTGCAGTACTGTAAGCAGAGTGAAGCTGCGACGTAGTGCGACGATTATTGCTGTTGGCTGATTTTCACCACTGTAGTCGATCAGTGTGTGAATAAAGTTCATTGGAAACGATCACCGGAGTCTGTCACTGTGACTTCCTAGCGCAAGCCAGGAGAACCCCCGTACATCAAGATATTGCAGAGAAGAGTGCAACATCTAGCTTGTTGGTCACATCAGGATCGTCTGTTCCGGCGATAGCGCACTCGTCTGTCTGGGTGCC
>JAWQFJ010034198.1:0-10000 GCA_034096865.1 Theodoxus fluviatilis | reverse complement strand
GTGTCCACTCCACACCAAGTGACCACTCCACACCAAGTGACCACTCCACACCAAGTGACCACTCCACACCAAAGAGTCCACTCCACATCAAAGTGTGACCACTCCACATCAAAGTGTCCACTCCACACCAAAGTGTGACCACTCCACACCAAAGTGTGACCACTCCGTACCAAAGTGTCCACTCCACACCAAAGTGAAAACTCCACACCAAAGTGTGACCACTCCACACCAAAGTGTGACCATTCCACACCAAAGTGTCCACTCCACACCAAAGTGTCCACTCCACACCAAAGTGTGACCACTCCACACCAAAGTGTCCACTCCACACCAAAGTGACTACTCCACTCCAAAGTATCCACTCCACACCAAAGTGTGACCACTCCACACCAAAGTGTCCACTCCACACCAAAGTGTGATCACTCCACACCAAAGTGTGACCACTATACACCAAAGTGTCCACTCCACACCAAAGTGTGACCACTCCACATCAAAGTGTGACCACTCCATACCAAAGTGACCACTCCACACCAACGTGTGTCCACTCCACACCAAAATGTGACCACTCCACACCAAAGTGACCACTCCACACCAAAGTGTGACCACTCCACACCAAAGTGTCCACTCCACACCAAAGTGTCCACTCCACACCAAAGTGTGACCACTCCACACCAAAGTGTCCACTCCACACCAAAGTGTGATCACTCCACACCAAAGTGTGACCACTATACACCAAAGTGTCCACTCCACACCAAAGTGTGACCACTCCACATCAAAGTGTGACCACTCCGTACCAAAGTGACCACTCCACACCAAAATGTGACCACTCCACACCAAAGAGTCCACTCCACACCAAAGTGTGACCACTCCACATCAAAGTGACCACTCCACACCAAAGAGTCCACTCCACACCAAAGTGTGACCACTCCACATCAAAGTGAGAACTCCACACCAAGTGACCACTCCACACCAAAGAGTCCACTCCACACCAAAGTGTGACCACTCCACATCATAGTGTCCACTCCACACCAAAGTGACCACTCCACACCAAAGAGTCCACTCCACACCAAAGTGTGACCACTCCACATCAAAGTGACCACTCCACACCAAAGTGTCCACTCCACACCAAAGAGTCCACTCCACATCAAACTGTGACCACTCCACATCAAAGTGACCACTCCACACCAAAGAGTCCACTCCACACCAAAGTGTGACCACTCCACATCAAAGTGACCACTCCACACCAAAGTGACCACTCCACACCAAAGAGTCCACTCCACACCAAAGTGTGACCACTCCACATCAAAGTGACCACTCCACACCAAAGTGACCACTCCACACCAAAGTGTCCACTCCACACCAAAGTGTGACCACTCCACACCAAAGTGTCCACTCCACACCAAAGTGACCACTCCACACCAAAGTGTGACCACTCCACACCAAAGTGACCACTCCACACCAAAGTGTGACCACTCCACACCAAAGTGTGACCACTCCACGACCACTCCACACCAAGTGTGACCACTCCACACCAAAGTGACCACTCCACACCAAGAGTGCCACTCCACACCAAAGTGTGACCACTCCACATCAAAGTGTACCACTCCACACCAAAGTGACCACTCCACACCAAAGTGTGACCACTCCGTACCAAAGTGTCCACTCCACACCAAAGTGTGACCACTCCACACCAAAGTGTGACCACTCCACACCAAAGTGTGACCACTCCACACCAAAGTGTCCACTCCACACCAAAGTGTCCACTCCACACCAAAGTGTGACCACTCCACACCAAAGTGTCCACTCCACACCAAAGTGACTACTCCACTCCAAAGTATCCACTCCACACCAAAGTGTGACCACTCCACACCAAAGTGTCCACTCCACACCAAAGTGTCCACTCCACACCAAAGTGACTACTCCACTCCAAAGTATCCACTCCACACCAAAGTGTGATCACTCCACACCAAAGTGTGACCACAATACACCAAAGTGTCCACTCCACACCAAAGTGTGACCACTCCACACCAAAGTGTGACCACTCCACACCAAAGTGTGACCACTCCACACCAAAGTGTCCACTCCACACCAAAGTGTGACCACTCCACACCAAAGTGTGACCACTCCACACCAAAGGGTGACCACTCTCCACCAAATTGTCCACTCCACACCAAAGTGTGACCACTCTAACACCAAAGTGACCACTCCACACCAAAGTGTGACCACTCTCCACCAAATTGTCCACTCCACACCAAAGTGTGACCACTCCACACCAAAGTGTGATCACTCTACACCAAAGTGTGACCACTACACACCAAAGGCCGTGACCACTACTCACCAAAGGACGTGACCACTACACACGAAAGGATGTGACCACTACACACCAAAGTGTGACCACTACACACCAAAGGGTGATCACTCTACACCAAAGTGTGACCACTCTACACCAAAGGACGTGACCACTACACGCCAAAGGACGTGACCACTACACACCAAAGTGTGACCACTACACAACAAAGTGTGACCACTACACCCCAATGTGTGACACTACACCCCAATGTGTGACCACTACACACCAAAGGACGTGACCACTACACACCAAAATGTGACCACTACACACCAAAATGTGACCACTACACACCCAAGTGACCACTACACACCAACGTGTGACCACTATACACCGAAGAACGTGAAGAGAGTTTCTGGTGTTACAGGGCATGGACAGTGAGGAAGAGATTGTTACCGGGCGTGGACAGTGAGGAAGAGACTGTCTCAGGGCGTGGACAGCGAGGAAGAGACTGTCACAGGGCGTGGATAGTGAGGAAGAGACTGTCACAGGGCGTGGACAGTGAGGAAGAGACTGTCACAGGGCGTGGACAGTGAGGAAGAGACTGTCACAGGGCGTGGACAGTGAGGAAGAGACTGTCACAGGGCGTGGACAGTGAGGAAGAGACTGTCATAGGGCGTGGACAGTGAGGAAGAGACTGTCACAGGGCGTGGATAGTGAGGAACTGTCACAGGGCGTGGACAGTGAGGAAGAGACTGTCACAGGGCGCGGACAGTGAGGAACTGTCACAGGGCGTGGACAGTGAGGAACTGTCACATGGCGT
The DNA here is from genome assembly GCA_034096865.1 of Theodoxus fluviatilis. Classification (NCBI taxonomy): domain Eukaryota; kingdom Metazoa; phylum Mollusca; class Gastropoda; order Cycloneritida; family Neritidae; genus Theodoxus; species Theodoxus fluviatilis. The sequence continues at coordinate 6,893 of JAWQFJ010034198.1, read as the reverse complement.
GGACAGTGAGGAATAGACTGTCACAGGGCATGGACAGTGAGGAAGAGACTGTCACAGGGCGTGGACAGTGAGGAACTGTCACAGGGCGTGGACAGTGAGGAAGAGACTGTCACAGGGCGTAGACAGTGAGGAAGAGACTGTCATAGGGCGTGGACAGTGAGGAACTGTCACAGGGCGTGGACAGTGAGGAAGAGACTGTCACAGGGCGTGGACAGTGAGGAACTGTCACAGGGCGTGGACAGTGAGGAAGAGACTGTCACAGGGCGTGGACAGTGAGGAACTGTCACAGGGCGTGGACAGTGAGGAACTGTCACAGGGCGTGGACAGTGAGGAAGAGACTGTCACAGGGCGTGGACAGTGAGGAAGAGACTGTCACAGGGCGTGGACAGTGAGGAAGAGACTGTCACAGGGCGTGGACAGTGAGGAAGAGACTGTCACAGGGCGTGGACAGTGAGGAAGAGACTGTCACAGGGCGTGGACAGTGAGGAGAGACTGTCACAGGGCGTGGACAGTGAGGAACTGTCACAGGGCGTGGACAGTGAGGAAGAGACTGTCATAGGGCGTGGACAGTGAGGAAGAGACTGTCACAGGGCGTGGACAGTGAGGAACTGTCACAGGGCGTGGACAGTGAGGAAGAGACTGTCACAGGGCGTGGACAGTGAGGAAAAGACTGTCACAGGGCGTGGACAGTGAGGAACTGTCACAGGGCGTGGACAGTGAGGAAGAGACTGTCACAGGGCGTGGACAGTGAGGAACTGTCACAGGGCGTGGACAGTGAGGAAGAGACTGTCACAGGGCGTGGACAGTGAGGAAGAGACTGTCACAGGGCGTGGACAGTGAGGAACTGTCACAGGGCGTGGACAGTGAGGAACTGTCACAGGGCGTGGACAGTGAGGAACTGTCACAGGGCGTGGACAGTGAGGAACTGTCATAGGGCGTGGACAGTGAGGAAGAGACTGTCATAGGGCGTGGACAGTGAGGAAGAGACTGTCACAGGGCGTGGACAGTGAGGAAGAGACTGTCACAGGGCGTGGACAGTGAGGAACTGTCATAGGGCGTGGACAGTGAGGAAGAGACTGTCATAGGGCGTGGACAGTGAGGAACTGTCATAGGGCGTGGACAGTGAGGAACTGTCACAGGGCGTGGACAGTGAGGAAGAGACTGTCACAGGGCGTGGACAGTGAGGAAGAGACTGTCATAGGGCGTGGACAGTGAGGAACTGTCACAGGGCGTGGACAGTGAGGAAGAGACTGTCACAGGGCGTGGACAGTGAGGAAGAGACTGTCACAGGGCGCGGACAGTGAGAATAGACGGTCACAGGGCGTGGACAGTGAGGAAGAGACTGTCACAGGGCGTGGACAGTGAGGAAGACTGTCACAGGGCGTGGACAGTGAGGAACTGTCACAGGGCGTGGACAGTGAGGAAGAGACTGTCACAGGGCGTGGACAGTGAGGAACTGTCACAGGGCGTGGACAGTGAGGAAGAGACTGTCACAGGGCGTGGACAGTGAGGAACTGTCATAGGGCGTGGACAGTGAGGAACTGTCACAGGGCGTGGACAGTGAGGAAGAGACTGTCACAGGGCGTGGACAGTGAGGAACTGTCACAGGGCGTGGACAGTGAGGAAGAGACTGTCACAGGGCGTGGACAGTGAGGAACTGTCACAGGGCGTGGACAGTGAGGAAGAGACTGTCACAGGGCGTGGACAGTGAGGAACTGTCACAGGGCGTGGACAGTGAGGAAGAGACTGTCATAGGGCGTGGACAGTGAGGAAGAGACTGTCACAGGGCGTGGACAGTGAGGAAGAGACTGTCACAGGGCGTGGACAGTGAGGAACTGTCACAGGGCGTGGACAGTGAGGAAGAGACTGTCACAGGGCGTGGACAGTGAGGAAGAGACTGTCACAGGGCGTGGACAGTGAGGAAGACTGTCACAGGGCGTGGACAGTGAGGAGACTGTCACAGGGCGTGGACAGTGAGGAAGAGACTGTCACAGGGCGTGGACAGTGAGGAACTGTCACAGGGCGTGGACAGTGAGGAAGAGACTGTCACAGGGCGTGGACAGTGAGGAAGAGACTGTCACAGGGCGTGGACAGTGAGGAACTGTCACAGGGCGTGGACAGTGAGGAAGAGACTGTCACAGGGCGTGGACAGTGAGGAACTGTCACAGGGCGTGGACAGTGAGGAAGAGACTGTCACAGGGCGTGGACAGTGAGGAACTGTCACAGGGCGTGGACAGTGAGGAAGAGACTGTCACAGGGCGTGGACAGTGAGGAACTGTCACAGGGCGTGGACAGTGAGGAAGACTGTCACAGGGCGTGGACAGTGAGGAAGAGACTGTCACAGGGCGTGGACAGTGAGGAACTGTCACAGGGCGTGGACAGTGAGGAGAGACTGTCACAGGGCGTGGACAGTGAGGAACTGTCACAGGGCGTGGACAGTGAGGAAGAGACTGTCACAGGGCGTGGACAGTGAGGAAGACTGTCACAGGGCGTGGACAGTGAGGAAGACTGTCACAGGGCGTGGACAGTGAGGAGACTGTCACAGGGCGTGGACAGTGAGGAGAGACTGTCACAGGGCGTGGACAGTGAGGAACTGTCACAGGGCGTGGACAGTGAGGAAGAACTGTCACAGGGCGTGGACAGTGAGGAAGACTGTCATAGGGCGTGAACAGTGAGGAGAGACTGTCACAGGGCGTGGACAGTGAGGAACTGTCACAGGGCGTGGACAGTGAGGAAGACTGTCACAGGGCGTGGACAGTGAGGAAGAGACTGTCACAGGGCGTGGACAGTGAGGAACTGTCACAGGGCGTGGACAGTGAGGAAGACTGTCACAGGGCGTGGACAGTGAGGAAGAGACTGTCACAGGGCGTGGACAGTGAGGAAGAGACTGTCACAGGGCGTGGACAGTGAGGAGACTGTCACAGGGCGCGGACAGTGAGGAAGACTGTCACAGGGCGTGGACAGTGAGGAACTGTCACAGGGCGTGGACAGTGAGGAAGACTGTCATAGGGCGTGGACAGTGAGGAAGACTGTCACAGGGCGTGGACAGTGAGGAAGAGACTGTCACAGGGCGTGGACAGTGAGGAACTGTCACAGGGCGTGGACAGTGAGGAAAGACTGTCACAGGGCGTGGACAGTGAGAGACTGTCACAGGGCGTGGACAGTGAGGAACTGTCACAGGGCGTGGACAGTGAGGAAGAGACTGTCACAGGGCGTGGACAGTGAGGAAGAGACTGTCACAGGGCGTGGACAGTGAGGAAGAGACTGTCACAGGGCGTGGACAGTGAGGAACTGTCACAGGGCGTGGACAGTGAGGAACTGTCACAGGGCGTGGACAGTGAGGAAGAGACTGTCACAGGGCGTGGACAGTGAGGAACTGTCACAGGGCGTGGACAGTGAGGAACTGTCACAGGGCGTGGACAGTGAGGAACTGTCACAGGGCGTGGACAGTGAGGAACTGTCACAGGGCGTGGACAGTGAGGAACTGTCACAGGGCGTGGACAGTGAGGAACTGTCACAGGGCGTGGACAGTGAGGAACTGTCACAGGGCGTGGACAGTGAGGAACTGTCACAGGGCGTGGACAGTGAGGAAGAGACTGTCACAGGGCGTGGACAGTGAGGAACTGTCACAGGGCGTGGACAGTGAGGAAGAGACTGTCACAGGGCGTGGACAGTGAGGAAGAGACTGTCACAGGGCGTGGACAGTGAGGAAGAGACTGTCATAGGGCGTGGACAGTGAGGAACTGTCACAGGGCGTGGACAGTGAGGAAAAGACTGTCACAGGGCGTGGACAGTGAGGAACTGTCACAGGGCGTGGACAGTGAGGAACTGTCACAGGGCGTGGACAGTGAGGAAGAGACTGTCACAGGGCGTGGACAGTGAGGAAGAGACTGTCACAGGGCGTGGACAGTGAGGAAGAGACTGTCACAGGGCGTGGACAGTGAGGAAGAGACTGTCACAGGGCGTGGACAGTGAGGAACTGTCACAGGGCGTGGACAGTGAGGAAGAGACTGTCATAGGGCGTGGACAGTGAGGAAGAGACTGTCATAGGGCGTGGACAGTGAGGAAGAGACTGTCATAGGGCGTGGACAGTGAGGAAGAGACTGTCACAGGGCGTGGACAGTGAGGCAGAGACTGTCACAGGGCGTGGATAGTGAGGAACTGTCCCAGGGCGTGGACAGTGACGAAGAGACTGTCACAGGGCGTGGACAGTGAGGAACTGTCATAGGGCGTGGACAGTGAGGAACTGTCACAGGGCGTGGACAGTGAGGAAGAGACTGTGATAGGGCGTGGACAGTGAGGAAGAGACTGTCATAGGGCGTGGACAGTGAGGAACTGTCACAGGGCGTGGACAGTAAAGAAGAGACTGTCACAGGGCGCGGACAGTGAGGAAGAGACTGTCACAGGGCGCGGACAGTGAGGAAGAGACTGTCATAGGGCGTGGACAGTGAGGAACTATCATAGGGCGTGGACAGTGAAAAAGAGACTGTCACAGGGCGTGGAGAGTGAGGAACTGTCACAGGGCGTGGACAGTGAAGAAGAGACTGTCACAGAGGGTGGAGAGTGAGGAACTGTCACAGGGCGTGGACAGTGAGGAAGAGACTGTCACAGGGCGAGGACAGAGAGGAACTGTCATAGGGCGTGGACAGTGAGGAACTATCATAGGGCTTGGACATTGAGGAACTGTCACAGGGCGTGGAGAGTGAGGAACTGTCACAGGGCGTGGACAGTGAGTAAGAGACTGTCACAGCGTAGACAGTGAGGAACTGTCATAGGGCGTGGTTAGTGATGAACTATCATAGGGCGTGGACAGTGAGGAAGAGACTGTGATAGGGCGTGGACAGTGAGGAAGAGACTGTCATAGGGCGTGGACAGTGAGGGACTATCATAGGGCGTGGACAGTGAGGAAGAGACTGTCACAGGGCGTGGACAGTGAGGAACTGTCACAGGGCGTGGAGAGTGAGGAAGAGACTGTAACAGGGCGTGGACAGTGAGGAAGAGACTGTCATAGGGCGTGGACAGTGAGGAAGAGACTGTCACAGGGCGTGGACAGTGAGGAAGAGACTGTCACAGGGCGCGGACAGTGGGGAAGAGACTGTCATAGGGCGTGGACAGTGAGGAACTATCATAGGGCGTGGACAGTGAGGAATAGACTGTCACAGGGCATGGACAGTAAGGAAGAGACTGTCACATGGCGTGGACAGTGAGGAACTGTCACAGGGCGTGGACAGTGAGGAAGAGTTTGTCACAGGGCGTAGACAGTGAGGAAGAGACTGTCATAGGGCGTAGACAGTGAGGAACTGTCACAGGGCGTGGACAGTGAGGAAGAGACTGTCACAGGGCGTGGACAGTGAGGAACTGTCATAGGGCGTGGACAGTGAGGAACTGTCACAGGGCGTGGAAAGTGAGGAACTGTCACAGGGCGTGGACAGTGAGGAACTGTCACAGGGCGTGGATAGTGAGGAAGAGACTGTCACAGGGCGTGGACAGTGAGGAAAATACTGTCACAGGGCGTAGACAGTGAGGAACTGTCACAGGGCAAGGACAGTGAGGAAGAGACTGTCACAGGGCGTGGACAGTGAGGAACTGTCACAGGGCGTGGACAGTGAGGAACTGTCATAGGGCGTGGACAGTGAGGAAGAGACTGTCACAGGGCGTGGACAGTGAGGAACTGTCACAGGGCGTGGACAGTGAGGAAGAGACTGTCATAGGGCGTGGACAGTGATGAAGAGACTGTCATAGGGCGTGGACAGTAAGGAACTGTCACAGGGCGTGGACAGTGAGGAAGAGACTGTCACAGGGCGTGGACAGTGAGGAACTATCATAGGGCGTGGACAGTGATTAACTTTCATAGGGCGTGGACAGTGAGGAAGAGACTGTCACAGGGTGTGGACAGTGAGGAACTGTCATAGGGCGTGGACAGTAAGGAAGAGACTGTCATAGGGCGCGGACAGTAAGGAAGAGACTGTCACAGGGCGTAGACAGTGAGGAACTGTCACAGGGCGTGGACAGCGAGGAACTGTCACAGGGCGTGGACAGTGAGGAACTGTCATAGGGCGTGGACAGTGAGGAAGAGACTGTCATAGGGCGTGGACAGTGAGGAAGAGACTGTCACAGGGCGTGGACAGTGAGGAAGAGACTGTCATAGGGCGTGGACAGTGAGGAACTATCATAGGGCGTGGACAGTGAGGAAGAGACTGTCATAGGGCGTGGACAGTGAGGAAGAGACTGTCATAGGGCGTGGACAGTGAGGAACTGTCCCAGGGCGTGGACAGTGAGGAAAAGACTGTCACAGGGCGTGGACAGTGAGGAAGAGACTGTCATAGGGCGAGGACAGTGAGGAACTGTCACAGGGCGTGGATAGTGAGGAACTGTCATAGGGCGTGGACAGTGAGGAAGAGACTGTCATAGGGCGTGGACAGTGAGGAAGAGACTGTCATAGGGCGTGGACAGTGAGGAAGAGACTGTCATAGGGCGTAGACAGTGAGGAACTGTCACAGGGCGTGGACAGTGAGGAAGAGACTGTCACAGGGCGTGGACAGGGAGGAACTGTCATAGGGCGTGGACAGGGAGGAACTGTCATAGGGCGTGGACAGTGAGGAACTATCATAGGGCGCGGACAGTGAGGAAGAGACTGTCACAGGGCGTGGACAGGGAGGAACTGTCATAGGGCGTGGACAGGGAGGAACTGTCATAGGGCGTGGACAGTGAGGAACTATCATAGGGCGCGGACAGTGAGGAAGAGACTGTCATAGGGCGTGGACAGGGAGGAACTGTCATAGGGCGTAGACAGTGAGGAACTGTCACAGGGCGTGGACAGTGAGGAAGAGACTGTCACAGGGCGTGGACAGTGAGGAAGAGACTGTCATAGGGCGTGGACAGTGAGGAAGAGA